>JAYJLV010065171.1:0-16670 GCA_036873485.1 Torymus texanus
TTTTATATAATTTTAAAGCGTTTATTATCGCGTCAAGTCGACCGCGTAATTATTGCTATGGTTAAAAATAAAAACTTATTGTCGTTCCTGCACGCGTCGCATCCACAGCCAGTTTTAAAGTCATTGGCTTTCGATGTTACACGTAGCCTTTCAATCGCAAGTTCATACAAAAGTTAATGAAAATGTGCGCCAGTATATATTTAATATGTATATGTGCATGTAAGTGAAGTTCGCGAATGAGAGGGGAAAATAGATCGATACTGCAAAGCAGCAGCACGCTGTTGACCCGCATTCTCGCGAGTGCTCGGCTCTTGCGCACAATCATAAAAATCTAATTATAAAAAGTATATGAATACAATTATAAGAGGAAGAGAGATAGAGGGAGAGATAGCGTGAGATCGTAAAAACCTTAATGAAAAGTGCCTCCTTAATTTCGTCAACGCGCGAATGGGGTTAATTTGATTTTGCGCTAGCAGTTCTTTCAATCCCGTGCTGAATTATCTGACTCTTGCACTTTATTTAGTCCAGAGTTAAGATAAAAATTCTCTTGCTATTGAAGGGAGGGACGCGAGAACATATATATATATATATATATATATATGTGTGTGTGTGTGTGTGTGTATGTGCACACGAGGGGACGTTGACCTCCTACCTACCGGTGAATAAATGACTAAGCATTTTCAGCCTGATCTGGTAATAATTCAACCGCATAGTCGATCGCTAGTGTACACCGCATACTTCCGCGTACGTTCAAAGCTATTGAAGGGTGATGAATTAAAATAGTGTACATAAAAAAGAAATTTTATTATTATAATGAATGAGTATTCATTCTATTAAATGAATTAATAAATTGATGTGGCACGCGGTATTGTTTCACCAATCGCTTTTATTTCATCAGAACTAAGCTCTTTTGTGCCACATTTTATCTTGTTTTAATTTACGTTATTGTGTGAAAACTTGAAATCCTAAAAAGTCCCCACAATCTCGCACCCGAGAAACAATCTCATCATTCCGTTTTCACGCTTTCCCCTCATATCTCTTTACACTCGTGTCGCTTTTTTTTTCATCCCCGCGTGAGATTTACCTCATTGCGCCGAAAATTTATGCCACCACCACCACCACCACCGTGATTCAAGTCTAAGCACACGTGCGGGCCACTGGACTCGTAAAAGCTCGCTGACCCCGGGATAAAAAAAAGGGTCGCCGCGGCAGACTCGCGCGCCATTATACAGAACGCGTGAGAGATTCCAGAGAGATTTCGTGCCTCAGAGAGAGAGAGAGAAAGATATATATATACGACGGTAATTTACTGATAATCAGTACATTGCTATGTTTCCCAGCGCTGAGCTGAAAGAAAGACAGAAAGAGGGAATAGTACTAAATCCCGCCAGTGAGAAGAATGGGGCTTTCGATTGAAATTTCTGGCGGGGCTTTTTTTCACGCGTATAGCCGCGTTTCCTCTCCCGTTCCCCGCTTGCTTTCTCTCTCTCTCTCTCTCTCTCTCTCTCTCTCTCCCTCCCTCTGTCCTTGCGAATAAAAGGCTTTTGGAATTGAATTTACTCCCGGTTTTTGCATCCGGAGATTTATTATTGTGCGTGAATTATGGCGGCGGTGGGAAGAGAGGCGAGAGGGGACTGGTTAATTTTCCGAGGGGATCGAATAATGGGTTCCTGGGAGTATTAAGTATTCTGGTATTTGAATGTTAATTTAAGCGTTGAACATCGGTGCTCTATCAATATTTATTGAGAAATCCGTAGTGGCGCACCTACGCATTATTATTTATTTTATTTATTTATTTATTCACCAGCGTAAAGTATAAAATTATACAATTTACAATTACAATTACATATGTAATCCAGCAGAGGAAATAATTCCTGTTCGCTGGTCCGGCGTACTTAAAAACTAACTTATTATAATTAATTTATAAGTTTTGTATTAGGTGTTTCCTCTTATCCATTTCTTTAGTTTTATTTTTTGGTGTGCTTGTGTCTAATTATTTTTAAGTCATTTGGTAGGTTATTGAACTGCATTATTGCTATAATGTATCTGTTTTTTGTGCTTTATATATATAGTTTGTTACTTTTTCGTATTCACTTGTAAGCCAAAATGCTGCTATTTCCTTAGCTAAACATTGTTACTTAAAAATAAATACCACGTGAAACTATTATACGATCCAACAACTAATAACCGTAACTCGAAAAGAAAACCTCTTCCTCTGAGCATTCATCGTATATAATAGTCTGTTGAATGGCGCATTCTCTATTAGCATTAAAACCTTCAGCTTCCCTTTGTAATTTCATGCACATCTTCTATATCGCAATCGTAGACACACACAAACTACTACCAACAGCAAATTGTTTGTCTCTTAGCATGAGAACAAATTGACTCTCACTCGGTGCGCCGACTTCGCATAAAACCTGCATCTGCGGTAAAGAAAGGTACAAAAAAAAAGGAGATGACCTGTAAAGTAAGCGCATAACGATCTCAGCTCGTACATACCAAGACTCATGCACGCATGCTGTATCTTTATCGTTGTTCTAATCGTACAGAGAGAGAGAGAGAGGCTCGAAGTATGGGGGAGAAACGGAAAGCTTTTAAAATGCCTCCGTCATAAATCTCGCTGTGCACATGGGAGGAGAATGGGGTATAGGTAGCTGTCTATAAAAGTCGAACGAATCGTGTGTGCGTGCGTGCAAGCGGTGCGCGCCGAGGGAGGCATTAAAAGGCCATTCCGAATTTACCGGAGAAAAGAGAGGGAAGCACGCGAGTGAGTTTTCTTTCTGGCGTTCATGCCAAGGGAGAAGGAGGAAACGAGGCAGACAAAATTCTTCGCATCTGCGAAATGCTTATACACGCCTTTGACTAGTACTAACACTACTACTATAGCTGCACGCACGCCCGCGCAAACTCATAAAGTGTATTATTACATTTATTGCCAGTTATTGGAGGAAAGAGTGGAAAGAGGAAGAAAAGAGAGCAAACATTTATGGAATGGCTTCGGGGGACACTTCTCTCTTCTTTCTCTCTCTTTCTCTCTCTCTCTCTCCCTCTCTCTTTTGACTGGCTTCCGTGTGTATGCGGGAGGAAAACTGATTGTCATTATTGAATTTCCGCTTACGCGCGCGTGTGCTCTCTCTCTGTCTATAGTATAACTCTGAGTCGCGCGTTGCATCAGGCGTCTAGTGAAGCTGCTGTGGGTACATATATGTGCTACGCGTGTTTGTATTATTATCTAAGTGTATTCTTAGACACGTCTTGCACGGAGGATTTTGATGAGCCGTTATTGATCCGGAAGGTGATTTGTAGATTAGGTTTTAGACGATGTTTTCTTTTTGCACTTTTCGACAGGAGGAGCATCGTTTGTTTAATAATGCAGAAAAGCGTAAAAGATCAGTTAAAGAATAGACTCGATTAGAATTTAGGCCTGTAAGATAAATAGTAGCTGGGAAAAATGTGTCATTCAAAATGATGATGTTATTTCGGGGATGTAGTATGTTATAATGGAAGGCACACATTGAGCTTTAGCATTATTGATGTCGCATAAACCTGTGGTAGTAAAATATCGTTGAACAGTCCTTAAAATAAATCCATAATTCAGCCATCCAGCATTTACCCACTGACTATTACAAAATATAACTTTATATCGACGCGTAATATTTATCACGACTCAACGTTTCGCGATTTATCCCGTGTAAAACAATACCGGCTCGCATCGAATGTTGTTATCCCCCTGCTCATCCCTCCCTCCTCCCTCAGTATAAAAGTCAAACACATATATACACACGAGGCGCGTGCACGCGTTATAATGTTTTACGATTATCGTGGAATTTTTACTCTCCTCTCTCAACCAGGAGTTTTCATGCGTGAACGCGTATCGTCCTCTTGAGAGAAATTCCCTACCCCCTACTCCCTGTTTTTCATCCCGAAAAAAACCTTTAACGCTGAAATAATAATCTCCCCGCACAGTTTTCTGCTCCTCGACCGTCAATTATACTCTCCAAAGAGCAAAGAGAGGCTTCGTTGCGAGAAACTAACTTCAACTTTTTAAAAGTCATAAAATAATACTCGCATTACCAGCTGCTGGTATAAGAGTGCTTATCTCCTGCCTCTCTGGTTTTTACAAACTTGTCGAACTAACACTACTATTAAGACTTGCGGGAGGGAATTTTTAATCAACGACTAATAAATTTCTTTCGGCGCGTAAAATCTTTCGCTGAATTTTTACTCTCGTTCACTCTTAAGAGCAGCTTTAAGCTAGAAGAAAAAGCCGCGCACTGAGAGAAACTTTTGGAATAGGGGGGTACCACCATTCATCTCTCTTTCTCTGGCTTCCTTTCGCACGTTCTTTTTTAAAATTTTCGATCGATCATCATCTTCTCTCTCTCTTTCCCTGCAGCATTAACTTTTCAAGCAGTAGCAGCATAGCAGCATCGTGAAGGTCTACCAGTGAAAACCACAGAACAGCGCGTGCATTCATCCTGTTCTTGTGCGCAGTATCTATAAAATCCACAAAGAAGAAACGCCGTCGCTACTGGTGCTAGTGGTAAAGCAGCAGCGGCATCGATTGGAACGTATAGAGGAAGAGGATGAAGAAAGCGTACTGGGTTGAAGTGAATCGTGCATGAGTTAAACGACTGGATAAAAGACAGAGAAAAAGAAAGAGAGTAGAACGATTTTATCAGGTCTTGATCAGTGAGTTCCTATTGCACGGAATATATGCATACTCTTCCGAATCCAGGATTACACAAAAGATACACAACATTGTATCTTTAGATTATCGTATTCCCAAATATCGATGGTCTAAACATTATTCTGCTATTGAACCGAGGCTTAATCACCTGATCATCCAACTCCGAGCTTTGATCATACCGTTAAGGCTCCATTCATTCTCAATTGACCATTACCAAGGATCTCCACATCATTTTTGCTGCATCTCCGACCGCCGCTATTCAACTTCTCGGCAACTCAATAGTTCCACAAGGCAGCTCTCTTCATTGTGCGATCGATCCTTCACCACCACAGCCTCCGCCACCATCTTAGCGAGCTCTCGTTACCCCAGAGCTAACCGTCGTCAGCGTCTTCCTCGGCACGACAACACGTGACACGAGGAGGCGGCGTCGACGGCTTTGAGAGGAGCAGGGCCCAGGCGAGCGAGAGTCATCGGCGTCATCAGTTATAGTGATGAGCGGCGTGGTGCGGCTGAGCCGGGGCCGTGCAGCTGAGCAGCAGCCGCCATCGCCGTCGCCGCAGCAGCAGCAACCACCACCGGCGTATAAATGTGCGCGATGTACTATTATGCCAGCAAGCTGACTGCGGCGGCCCTGAGCGGCGGAGGGGCCTCCTCCTCCTCCGCCCCTTCCTCTTCTACGGGCAGCGGCGGCGCTAGCGCGGAGTCCCATCATCAGCAGCCACCCGGGCGCGTCTGCCGCTGCCACGAGAAGAAGCAGCAGCAGCAGCAGCTACAGCAGCAACACAATCAGATACCTCATCCGTCGCCGGGATCGTCGACCTCCTCGGCCTCGGTTAAAAAGCATCATTCACCGCAGAACTACGCCAGGATGCCACCGCAGCAGCATTATCCACGTGAGGGCGGTAGTACTGGGGGGAAAAAGGAGAGGGGGAACAGTTTGCCACCAATGGGGGGCAGTAAAAAGGAGGGGGTTAGGAATCATCCCACGACGCCAGAACACGTGTTCGCCAACACCGTCGAGAGCGCGCCGAAGGCCAACAGCCATCATCGGACGCGCAGTAAAATTAGTAAGGTGAGTTGGTTGGTTCGTTATCTTGACCGATAATCAATACATTATTGCACTTCAAATGGTTTTCCTTGTACTGTACTGTTTTGTAGTTTTTGTAATTACCCTGCTATATTTAAAATATCAAATTAGATCATATATGCTCGTGGAAAAACAATCACTTTATTCAATAACATAACAGATGTATGAAATTGAAATAGCTGCAGGTACTCCCATAAGTCTAGATGATTGAGTTTCACATTTGAAAACTTTTCTGAACTTGGTTAATCAAAAAGTTGCAACAATCGAGCTTTCCCAAACAGTAAATCATTGACCAGTTGAACTTCTTACTCGGAAGTTTTCAAGAGCCATTCTTAAAATAGAATGAAAACTAGTACTTTAGTTTGTAAAGGCCTTCAATTTATGACGTATGATTACAGAAAACATTATTTTTTATGATTTATGTTGTAGATGAATATAGTAATATGATCTGCCTCTAAATAGACAATTTATGGCTCTTCTACAAATATTATACTAATAATGTAATTCTTACTTAATAATATGACTATTACAATAGGTATGTTTGAATTCCTTTGCAGAACGCTAAAAATTATCGGTGTCGCGAATGCATAAAATCCTTTTTAACCTGCTGCAAGAATGGCCGATATCTTTTATTCAAGAAACACTCGGCCTTCCTTCTTTACTACGCATAAAGATTTTTTATAAAACGCACATGGCTGCGCGTTCGCCTACATCCTATGTACGTGCGAATAAAACTTTTTACAGCCCTACGCGAAGAAAATGGCTTTATCTCACCGTTCTCGCTATACATCATTCATCGACACTCACTCTACGCGACACATGATTTCTATATATGTAAAAAAAGCGAAAGACTCTCGAATGATGATTTCAATACCCAGGTTATCTGCCACTAACACACTGTAAGCATTACCGTTTAAATGGTAATTCGGTCTCGAGAGCTGCATCGTTATTCGTCGAGCAACGTGCTATACACACGAGTTCATTTATCGGAGATGGATGGTTGAACTATCGTTATTTTGACGCGTTCGTCGATATCGCTGCACGACGTTTAATCAGCTTTTTCCTAGTCATAAGCGCGCATAGATCTGTCCCCTGGGAAGCGCGTATCATGCCTTGGGGACGTGTACCGCAAGCAGTGCAAATCGTTAATCAGATCGAGCGGAAAATATTAGCCAACATCGGAGGGTCGAGAAATTCATTACCTCTTCACTGGGATCTTAATTAATGTACATTCGAGGGCAACTTCGGTGAAGGAAGTAATTGCTTGGGTCGCTGATTGATATATACGTACATGTTCGATTTCCTTTACTTCTTCAAGGCGGGTCAAGTGGTCCTGCGATTACACGCAACGCTATTTGCTAATTTCTACCTGTTCCGCCGTCTTTACAAAGCAAATTTAGAAGTAGTATAACTATACTGAAATTATTCGCTCAAGTAAATTTCTAGATTCCGTCAAACTTGACCTCGCGAAAATCATTCAAAGCCACTTTCGTAACGTACACTTGAACTACCTAATTTAAGCATTTATCTGGTACTTTTTATTACGCAAACGTAAGGACAAATTTATGCTCTGCCGTGCAAAGCTGCTTCGGCAGGGTACTAGAGACGTGCGCGTGCAATCAGATCTCTAACATGACTTCTCTGCAAACAAGTTCACTCCGTGCGTTAAATCCGCCGAGGCAATTTATTACGGCGACGCGCGCTTTCACCGTAAATCACTATCGTGAGGCAAGACTTAGGAGTACAAGTAGTGCCGGTGTAGGGGAAATAGGAGTACGAGAGTCTAAGTTGAATCCAATGGGAAGTAGATTTGCTTGGTACGGCGGAGGATGCGAATGTTAATCGGGTTTGCTGCGGGAGCAAAAACTAAAGCTAATGCTTGTAGCATGTACCGTTGGTTGACCTGGTTTCTGGTTGACTAGTTAGTTTTTTTATGAGCACCGTTTTGTTTACACAGTGTCGATTGTTTGAATAATAGTGTATTATCTGTCAGTAAACGCAATGCTTTGGTTCATCGATGAAAAAATATTAAAACAGCCTCGATTATTTTTTAATTCTAAAATGACATATTACTTATCATTTTAATGAAACCACAATATAGTTCAACGTAACTAAACAATACAATAAAAATTTCTAACACATCTACAACCTTATTTCAACCATTTTCTGTAAAAAAAAAATCTAATCAAACTTCTACCACCCCCGGCAAATTCTTCCACCCTGCATCCCATCACAACCTCGTACAATGGCAACCCCGTTCGAGAAATCATCGCTATTCCCCACCTTGCCCATTCTCGTTCAACTTCCTCTTTCTCTTTCTATTTCTTCTTGTTCTTCGCTATATAAGCTTTTCGCGCTCGCGCTCCGATTAATTGTCCCAGTCCCACCGAGACTAGTGCTCGTGCGTGCTAGCAAGACCGAAGCTTAATTGAATGAAGAAGAAGGCGGAGGCTGTAGCAGCAGCAGTGGAGCCTTTAATCGACAGCGGAGCTCTAATGATCCCGTTGAAAGCCAGACGCATGGTATATACATGGCTAGTGCTGGATGAATGAACTCTATTTGGTTTTGATCCTAGGTGGATTTTTTAAATGGTTCCTTTGCGGGTCTTTGTAGATGGTGAGGCTATTGTCAAGGATGAGGGATCAGAGTTCGTTTCTGAGAACGATAAAGGTGAATTTTTACGTAAAGATCGTGTAGTTAGTATTTTTAATTGCTACCTGCCGCAGAATGAGCCACTATTTAATATCGATTGATACAATTAAGTACTTATTGATAATAATTGAACTTTTGCATATAATAACAAGCCTAATTTTATATTCCAAACCATTAATATTATTGTAATATAAGTTAGATAATTTCTGAAACATTTTCTAGACTGACAATGGCTGTTCGCTCTAAAACACTTTCGTTCATTATCTAAATGAATCACATTTAAACCTATTTGAGGAAAACAATATTCGGTCACCCAAATGAAGTAACACACTCTGATACACCGTACTGCATCCGATACATCATCGGCGACCATAATATTACTGCCCCCAAATTTTAAGCTCAAATCCTCACCGGAACCTCTCTGTGCCTCGGTGAATGGAAGAGTCCGAAATATTTATCCATTTGTCCCCGTTCATTCGCGCCATTGAAAAACCATTCTATAGACCTCCACCCCGTTTGTTCGACGAGCAGCAGCTTTCTCCGGGCTTCTTCTTCCTCCCGACTTCTTTGTCGCCGGATAAAAGCGGACACACATACAGAGACTTTACTCGCACGCACGCGTCCATTCAATTCTGCAAAAGCTTGCGTCACAGTGTTTTATATATATAAATCTCACTGACCTCTCTTTATCTCTCTACGTTAATTTCGCGCGTGCAGAATAGAATGCACAGCACTCCATCACTGTCCCGTGGTAGGTTGTCCAACAGCGCAGCATTGGCGAGATAAGGAACTACGAGGAAGGAGGTTATCGGGCGTACTTTTTCGGAAGTTGTAGGAGTTAACGAGTTCGCGTGTTTTCCGTTTCTCCAATCAAGTCGACGTGCAATCTTCCTCGCCAAAAGACAACGACGGGAACGGCGGTAGTGGAAAGTCGGTGGTGATTAATTTCTGGCTCTCTGTCTCTCTCTCTCTCTCTCTCTCTCTCTCTCTGCTCACCCGTGCATCCTTTGGCACCATGTCCTCGAAGCGACGTACAAACTAACTCGCCAATGCCAACTAATTAAAGATTCATTATTCGGGTATCGCTGTAATCCACTTCATCTCTTGCTATCCTCAAGGACCGAGATATCGGATAAACAGCCGACGAATTACGCCGCGCTTTAATTGCAACGACGACGGAGGAGGAAGTGAAGACATCAGAAGCGATTCATCATCGAACGACGGTGATCCGAAATATTTCTTCCCCCTGCCGGAAGACGTAACCGACTATCAGTTTTTTTTTGTTTCCCGTGCTTTCCCGAAGTCGTGTGATGAATGAACAGAGAGGGAGAAGAGTTTTTTTTAACTGCGATTCGAGAGCGAAAGAGAGAGAGGGGAACCAGTGAAATGATGCATTGCTTATTGCCAGAGAGCAGAGAGCTGTTTGCAATGAAAATTCCGAGTGGAGAAGGGAATAGAGAAGTTGGTTTGCGATTGATGTTATTTCCTTGTCGATGGTTTCCTGCGCAGCGCGCATTCCGTGCGAAAAACGAGGTCTTAGTTTTGAAAAGCGGGAGTAGTATCTACTCCCAGTGTGTATTCCTTTGAATGATGATTTATTGCAAATAATTTTAAAGTTTTATATTCAAAGGTTTGAATTGTTTCTAACAAATTTGATTTCTTTTTTGTTCCAGGTGAGTTAACTATCTACATCTTCGTTTTGTCTTGAACACTTGAATGTAAGTAAAAATGGGCGAAGCTTATCATACTATTCGCATTATTCACAAACATTCTCTAGTATGTAATCGAACAAGAATAAGAGTATTTGAAAAATCTGTCGTTTCACTTAAAAAGAAAACATTTTTGGCATCCAAATAATGTTTCTGATATATCTGTAACTATATAAATAATATATTGAGTATATTTTAGTTTCCAAAATTTTCAAACAGAAACAAACTAAAACTGTATTTTAAAAGTATCTGGATACTTGAAAAATATACTTTTATACCACTCTAACCTCAAAATCATAACTTTAATATGATTATTCGGCTCTCGTGGTATAAAATACTGTATGGCACGGGTGTGGAAGGTGATTATTTACCGCATGAGACGTTTTTCGCACGAGCGAAGCGAGTATCATAATGTACTATTGGTTCACTTCTTTGATAAATGTTGCGAAAATTTATTGAAACAAAAATATCGCACTATATAATTGTATGTATGGACATAAAAATTTAAAAACTTTTTAGGTTTACCTTAATTTTGGTCCTTTTTACGTTCCTATCGAACCACACACTTCGTACATCGTCAAAACTTATAACTAAACGTAGTTTTCCCAAAAAAATCTGTTAAATCAATACCAACCGTAGCAGCGGCAAAAGGCAAACCTACCAACTCATATACACAGACGCGCGCGCCTCCGAAAAATCAACATTCGCTTGGTAGAATCTAAAATCACATCCCTCCCCCATCCGTCAGAACCAGGTCGCGAGCACTTCCACTTGGCCAAATCCATCTCTCTCATCCTCAAACGAAAAAGAACTAGTCTAATATCTTTGCCCTCTCTCTCTCTTTCTCTCTATCTTTTTCTCTCTTTCAACCTATCAAACAGTTACACTCACATCGTTCTCTAACGCGTGCTCTCTTCACGATAATTATAGCCACTGCATTTGTTCCATTATGCACCGTCGCGACAAATAGACGAAACGTTTAACTCTATCTGGAGCATGAGACCTCTGGAAATCCCTTTCACAAGTCCGGCTCTCGACGCGTTCAGCTTCATTTATCTTCTCGTAACGATGCGGTCGCCGTTACGTGGATATTTCACTTACGCTGTTCCGGCGAGTCATGGTGTTTGATGAAAAATCTCAGTCGAGTGGTTGTGTGTATGTGTGTATGTATATGGATGTTTCTTGGCCGGGGAATTGAAGCCGCATTATTGGCTGTTTTTTCGCGAATATTGGCGCGACGTCGAGACGCGGCTGGACGAGGTTTTTGTTTTTAGCGGTTATTGTTGTGATAGATAAAGGAGCGTGAGGGGAAAGGGGTTAAAGAGATTGGACACTTCTATACGCTATAGTGATAGATATATGTGAGAGAGATCGTTTCAAAATTAATATTATCCTTTTGAAGAGCTCAATCTTTTGGTTTATAACTCTCTTAGCAATATTATTTGTAAAGCCAAAGTTACACTGCAACTTTTATTATAAAAATAAAGTTTGGTTTATGAAGATTGGTACTGGAAATTTTCGAAAAATCCAATTTATTTATGTTTTTCTAAGTTCAACTAAAGAAAAATATCTCGGAGGACTATTCACAACCAACATTCAATAAATCGAAAAGCATTTCCAATACATACTATAAATGAATATTTCGAAGTTAAAAGAAAGCATTAACAGAACAATAGCCAACAATTTTTTTATCCAACCATACGTTCTTCGCCCTTCGTCCGACAAAATTTCATTTCGAACACCCCTTTGTAAAAGAAACAAAAAGAAAGAAAAATCCTTCTTTCCAACCTTTAATTCCCTCTTTCACCAGTTCCACACCACCGTACGTATAATCCTATCCTGCGCATGTGCGCGCTCGCAAAAAGAGAAGATGAGATCGCACGCGACTACTGGCGCTGAATGTGGTCTGGGTAAAGACGATTAACGTGGAAAATATGCGACCGCGAAATTTACATGAAGGATCTTTATTGCCCCGAGGGAAAAGCGCCGAATCTACGCCGACGGCAGCAGCGGCGTCGGCAGCGGCCCATCAGCTCCGTACGTGCCGCATTAACTTCTCCTCTCCTTCTCTTTCTTCCTTTTCTTTTTTCTTTCTTCATCTCTCTTCTCTCCAGGTATGTGGCTGTATGTGTGTGTGTTTCGATCGCTCCTGGCTTCTGACGTTTTTACCGTCCTGGCGTCCATCTTGCGCAGAGTCGCACGCTTTGGGCTCGAGTATTCTGCAGAAGCAGAGCCGAGAGAGAAAGAGAGAGAGAGAGAGAGAGATGGAGAGGTCGTCCCGAGACTCTCCATGCCTTTTAATGCAGTCGGCACGCAGGAGGTACGTTTGTTATCTTTTATTCGAGCTTTTACGAACCGTTAGTGTGCTTCGTTTGTACGCCGAGGTTTGTCAGCATATACGTGTGTGTGTGTATTTATATAGCTTTTTTGAAAAGGGGTGGAAGTTTTTCTTTGCGAGGTAAAATTTTCTGCCCTTTGATGAGATACGAAGTTCCGCTTTAATTGGATTTTTTCATAGAAATGTTTTGATAATAGGTTTTCTTTTTTAATATACCTCCAATTAGCATTACCTTATGTTTCGCTATTCATCATTTAACTTGCGGTTACTATACTTTTGACGAGATTCTTCTCATTTTCTATTCGTTTTGTTTGTAATTTTTAAAACTTTATTTTATACGCCGAGTATTTTTTTGCGCTATTTTCACTACGGTATATATACCGCAGTAAAAATAGCGCCAAAAATAAGTTTTTAATGAAACTGAGGTCAGAATATTCTTCGAGTAATACAAAATATTTATAATACTATTGTTTTTAATATAGGTAACTTGATCATAGTAAAAACTATTAGTACTTTATAACTCTCTTGCTATATAACACCTACCGAATGTTAGTATATTTTTACCTCCAATTTAAAATACCAACGACCCTGCGCACATAAACTCATAAAGAAAATGTTTATCAACCATGTATGGTTGATAACTATATATATATATATATATATATATATATATATATATATAATCCACATTTTCGACATTTCGAACAGCCGACATCCCATGCTCACATCTGCCGGAATCACATTTAAAACAAATCCAACACTCCCTAATCGTAAATCTAATCCCAAATCAAAACCCTACCAGCAGCTCCGGCACGTACCGCTTCATTTTTCTTTCTCACTCTCTCTTTCTCTCTCTCTCTCTCTCTCTCTCTCGTGTTACCCCTTTCCCTCTTTCTCTCACTATACGCTCTACTACCGCCCGCACGATCTCGCTCGTCATACCGCGCACGCGCAATTCATCAAAAACATCTTAAGCGCGGTTTTACCTCGTTCGCGTGATTGGAAAAATATCACGCTCTGGGGAACGAACGCGAACGCGTTATAACGATCTTTATGGTCTTACGTGCCACATTGATAAAATAATTCTCGTCGGTTGGGTGGCGTGGAGGCTCTGATGTGTTTTTGATTTTGCCAGCAGATTGTGATGTGGATTTGAAATTTTGAGGGATCGAACGCGGGGTTTAGTTAGCGATAAGGAATAGAAGATAGAAAGAATTTTATATATATGTTTCGTTTTATTTATTATCGAATTTCCAAAGACTGAAAAAATTCAAGGAAAAATTTCAAAAGTATGGACATTTTTTTGCATTTAAAATTTTTAAAGAAATGTGGAACGTATACGGAAAAAATAATTGGTTGTGTAAACCAATGAAAGTTCTTTAAATATGTAACTACGGAAAGTTTTTGTTAGATTTACCAAGCTACGTGGTTAAAAATGGTAATTCGTATAGCTAACCACTTATTTGATTGAACTAACAAATAAACTTATAGTTATGCGAACTTATGGAAATTGGTTATATTCTCCATACATAGTATTAAAGGTTATCAATATATTAGCCAATATTTTGCTGATTTTCAGAAAAAAATTCATTTTTTAATAATTATAAATAATAAATTGTAATAAAAAATATTGAATTTATTGGTCCCACCCACCTACCTCCCTTATATCACTTTACTATATATCCTGGAGCTTCTTTATTATTTAAGTATTGACATGCGCCATCTAGCGGCAGCTTGTGCGATCTCACTATAGAAAGGTTTCCGAAGGTACCTATTTATTATTATCTAT
The DNA here is from genome assembly GCA_036873485.1 of Torymus texanus. NCBI lineage: Eukaryota > Metazoa > Arthropoda > Insecta > Hymenoptera > Torymidae > Torymus > Torymus texanus. The sequence continues at coordinate 14,266 of JAYJLV010065171.1, forward strand.
GTTGGTTATTTAAACCAAGTGTGAAAAGCTTGAATTAACCATAAAAAAATGGTTATAACGACCATTTCTCAGTTGTTGAATTAACTATGCACAATTATTGTTACATTATTAACCAACTCATTGGTTAGGTTAATGGATTATTTTTTTTTGTGATACGAAGTATGTATTTATTTTTACTTTTTAAAATATGTTTACTGCGAATTTCTCATTACTTACATTGTACAGATATGTTCAGTAAATTAATTTATTTATTACAATATTGTATTGTAAATAAATGCATTGCATTTCACATAATTATGCACGAAACATTTTCACGTATTTAATTATTAAAACCAGAATAACTTTCATCCTTTCTCCTTGTAAATGAACAATGAAACGTACGGAAAATATCTGATAAATATTTAATAATATATATATATTGTTGTTTAATCAAACTCTCAGTAATTAATTAGGACGTATATATGCACGTCGGTTATACGAAAGCAGTTAGTCGAAACTCAATGCCGCACGCCACGTCGTCTAATAATAATGTCACGCGAAACCCGTAACGACTCTCTCCCATATACATTTACCTTCGCGTTACTTACCCCCTCGCACATTCGTTAACATTAACCTTTTGCGAAAACACACATCCTAATGGATCACTCATCGGGCACTCGCGAAGCGGACACCACACAAACATTTCTCTCGTTTCATTACACTTTGAACATCAATTAAGCGAGTGTATATACAAGTACACACACACACACACACACACATACCAAGCACGTAATAATTCTCTCTTTTTGCTCGCGCTTGCGACACGTCTTTTCCTGCGTGCCAAAGTAATTTAATACGGCGTTTACCGATAAAATCCCCCTTTCGATACGCCACGTTAAGCCTATAAATAACTCGGCTGGTTCTGGTGTGTGGGTGGGGCTCAGAAGCAACTACTAACCCCACGGCGCGAGAGAACGCGAATGCAGGGGATATTGGAAAATAAATAACGAAATGATACACTCGCCTCGACGCCTTTAGTTGTGAGGCTCTTGAGTTGTGCGACGTTTATTTAAAGTGAAGTGGTATTTTATATGCAGTATCGGGTTTTTAAGAATGACACGCCGACTGCTGCGATTTGTGAATGGTACAATGATGGTAGGGTGGGATGATCTCAATGAAGTTGTTATGGGCTTTCAGGTGAATTGGGAATAGAAGGCTTGGAAACTATTGTGGTAATTTTTTAGCCTCGAAAAGGTATTGTTGGAAAACAATTTTTGTTTTTAGTTCGGTTAAATTGAGTAACGATAAATAAAGCAAATGAGAGATAGTTTGTGCATTAGGAAGGACGGATACCCATGGCTGCTTCGATTAAATATCAATATCCTAATTTTGTTACTTACTCAGCAAACTTCACCATTATTAATTTGACTCTTCCTTCATTTCCCCAAGTTAAATTTTGTTTTTAAATTTTATATTTTGACAAGCTAGAATAACATTGGTTTCATATGCTCTCCTGTGTTATTCTATTTACTACGTATCCGTGAGCATCCTCCTTTTTTTGGGAGAAGAAATTGTATTTGCGGATGTGAGTATTGTCGACTTGAAAACTTATCGTGTAAATGTGGTAACTTTTTTTGTTTTTTTTTTTTTATGGAGAAAAACGTATTCGATTACTATTTGATTAAAATTTCATATAAAGTTACTCAGAGGAAATATCGAAAATATTTTACGTGCGCGGCTTGAAGTACTATATTTTACACGAATTAGTCTTTAAGATCAGAAACTATTGTAATATGTTTTTCAGTCATCGAATATTTACGAAATTTCGCTTTAATAACTTGAAATGATATTGCGTAAGGAATTGAATACATTGTACATTAAAGTTGTATGAAAAGCAAAAAAGAACTCCCGTGTATTCAATACTTTTCCAAACGACTTGTATCTGCGCACATAAACTATTCCTCATCCACTTATATATTGTTACTCATTCGATTAGATTTGACCAAACAGTAACTAAAATTTAATTCGCATAATAGCTGACGAACTTAAAGCGTTTAACTGGAGAACGAAACTATTTCTTCGGTTTCCGAATAAAAATTATTATTCTGATATTTGCCTTTATTAAAATTGATGGCTATTTTATTTCGCGTTTTATTCGCAATCTGATTGGTCGGGAGTGTTGTCGTGCTATAACTATGTGCATGGTAACACGATGTTGTTTGTTTACATTTTTATTATAAGGTTATTTCTTTCCTTGTTTTTGTATCACGCGTTTAATCTAGTAAGGTAAAGTACCCAATACCGGGACAGTTTTTCAGCATAGTCAGAAACGGATGATATGCTTACAAGGTATAGGCCACCATTATCAAAACCGTGGGATTTTATGATTAAATAAGCTCGAATCTTACACGTTTATGCAAAAACAT
>JAYJLV010065182.1:0-16668 GCA_036873485.1 Torymus texanus
GTGTGTGTGTGTGTGTGTGTGTGTGTGTGTGTGTGTGTGTGTGTGTGTGTGTGTGTGTGTGTATGTGTGTGTGTGTGAAAGTGTTTTTTTTTTAATTTGTAGAGTAGGCCCTTATGCCAAACTTTGTCAAAGGCTTGAGCAACGTCTAGAAAACATCCGAGCAGTATTGTTTATTTTCAAAAGCTTCTTGTATTTTCACAGTTAATCGGTTAACCTGTTCGATTGTGGCATGGCAGTTGCTGAAGCTAAATTGATGATCAGGAATCAACTTCTTGGAATGAATGATGGTATTTAATCTACTGAGTATAAGTTTTTCGCAGATTTTGGACATAATTGGTAGTAAACTGGTAGGTCTATATGATGTGTCGAGGTTTGGACATTTTCCTGGTTTTCCTATTAGTATTATTTGTGCGACTTTCCACTGGCTGGGAAAGTAACATAGACGAAAGACTGCATTTATATGTTTCTGTGCGCGTTTAATTTTTTTGGTAGCTTCCCACAGAGAGTATTCAGTTGCTTCATTTGCAGTTAGACTTTGCGGTAGTTTTGAATACTGATATTCTTTTCTTGTATGAGCAAGGTATGTAGGTCTTTTATTGATTTATTTAATTTCGTTTTGATATGTGCGGATCTTGTAGTTTGACATATTTTTCTTAACTGTCTCCTTTCTCTTATTTTTTCGAGTATATGCTTAGCAACATGTTGTTGTTTTTTCGGATTTTCAAATGATGTGGTGGCTTCTTTAACGACATGATGTATTAAAATATTAAATTTTTCAATTGCATTTTTAAGTTCTTCTGCAGATTTAAGTGAGATATTGCAGTGTAGATAATTGTTTAAGTATTCTTAAAATAGTTAACTTTTCGTAAGTGTTTTGAGTAACTACTGGTGTACTTAGCCAGTAGTCTTTTATTTACGTTTGGCGTTTCTTTAAAATTGCTTTCTTCTGGGCTATTTCTTTGCCGCTTTCTATATAAAGAGTTCTATTTTTCACTACTTTTTCAGTAGCTGCCATGATAGCCGATTATGTTTTTGAATAGAAAGGATTAATTTTTTTTTCTATTTTATATTTCTGCGTATATTTACAATTTAGAGAGAAAGAAACACTATTTTTAAAGTTCGCACTTATGCAAAGTAATCCGATAGTTAATATTTACATTCTCGGCTGGAGCTCGACGTAAATACGTCTACTCTTATCAAGAGCACAATAAAATATTTTAAACATTTTTTAAAGTTTCTACCATAGGTAAGGTGAAAGTTTAAAATAAGAGCTTTAATTTATAACATTGGTTTGGTTGAAAAATCGTTATTTTTTTGTAAAACTTATGTGTGATTAAAAATCACTAAATAAATAAGGTATGAGGATATTTTAATCTTGTGTTTCTAATAATTAAGTTGAGATTCTTTTATTCGGATGTTTATTAAATTGAAGATCTTTTTTTTTCATCTCGTCTATAGTAAATATTTTTAGGTCTTTTAGGTATTGAACTTTCCAAAAATATCTATTTATCCTAGATTTTCATAAAAATCCCCGTGTATTTATTACAGGGAACGCCCATTCAGGTGAACGTTTAAATATGTTTTCATTTATTTTGCAAATAAAAGCTTTTTCTAGTAAGAATCTATAGAACTCACATAATATATCTGATACTCCCCTTGTAAGTCAAACTAAATTTTGCAGCGTGTGAATGTTTAGTATTTTATTTTCTTTATCAAATTTAATACCTTGAATCGAAAAAAATATGTTTTTCTTGAAAATAAAATATTTAATAATCGAAAAATATAAATTTCTGTCTGAGATAATTTTTTTAATATGCAGCTGAGTCATTCCATGTCAGATTTACACTGATATTTTTTTTAAGATTGAAATATTTTTTTTATGAATCTTTATAAAAAAATATTCGATACGTATATTTTTATTTTTATTTTAACCTCATAATTTCTGATTAATGATTTTTCGAAATTTAGGGTTATGACAAAGAAGCTTTTTTTGAAACGCTTGCATTTCAATGAATTCTCATTGTAGGAAATTCTTTCAAGTGAGTAAAAGTTAGGATTTTTTCTCAACTTCTCAGAAATTTCAACGAAAACTTGTTAACAATTTTAGCTCTATTAAAATTTTATAAAATAAGGGAAAAAGGTGTTTTTTGCATTACTTGGGCATTTTTTATATTTAAATTTCATGAAAAATAATAATTTGTAATGTTTTAAAAATCTTTTGGTCCGTTTCCGAAAATGGAACGAGGTTTAGTTTAAAAGTTATAAGCAAATTAAGAGCGCCGCTCCATTGTAGCGTTAATGTGTATATGTATCAGACCACAAATAAGATATTCATTGCCATAAATTTGGGAACCTATAGTGACATCTTTTATTACGTAATAATACAAAGATCACATCAAATAGATTATTGCAATAAATTTTAGGGAGGGGGTATCGAAAAATAGAAAACTTTTTTAAAGAAAACTAATATTAGAACTTGTTTTTCTGGAAAACTTGTAATTTCGAAAAAAAGAAGATCGAAATTCATAAAGTCGAAAATTTATAAGTTCGAATTCAAATTTACGAAGCACAATTTTAAGGAATAGTAAATTTGTAGAAAAAATACATACTCCGTGCGAGAAGTTCAATTGAGCTAAATTGAGCTTCTCACACGTCGCGTAAAAAAATCTCGTGATTGTGGTCACGTGACTCCGCGTGGCAGTGGCGGCGTGGGCGTTCTGAGCGTGTAGGCCCCCACCGATAGGTGGCGGCACTAGCTAGCACGGTAAGAGAGAGGGAGAGAAATATAATTATTATGACTGACATGATAATGAAGGCATGGGACATAAACATAGATTTAAAGCAAATACAAAAACCATAAATGCCCAAGGAGGTTCTTTTAAAATTACTACTTATCAACGAACAGATAAACTATTTAAAAAATATGCAAATAAAATAAATGTAAATGATTTTGGAGGATCAAATCTAACTCAATCTGTAACAAATATTCTACATGAAAAAAATAAGACTATAGAAAACAATAGAATGACGGTGAAAGATAAAAGTTGTCGCCGTAACCCTAGGAAAATGGTGCGCACTTGGCCAGAGAAAGAATTTCGTAACTTAAATCGTTTACAGCAAGATGGAATCAAGGCAACAAAACCAATATTGCTAAAAAGCCCGGTTTTATTGATTGCCTTTATTGGTGAAAATCTTGCCCAAAATTGCAAGATGCCATGCTTCAGTCTTCAGAAACAAGTGAACTTTACAGAGAATGTGTAGTAATTATTTGGCGACTTTATAATAAATGCAAATTGGTCCATGCTGATTTGAGTGAATTTAAGATACTTTATCAGGAAGGATCACTTGTAATAATTGATGTATTGCAATCAGTTGAACACGAGCATCCTAAATGTATGTGAAGATTCCCTATTTTTTCCAGGCGTTTCGTCTGAGCTACTAGAGTGGACTCATTAGTGATGCTCCAGTAGCCTTCATCAGACGCCTACCGCAAGATGTTATGTGCGGCTTTATATGCATGTGGAGGTTTATTCTACTATGAAAATAAACTACTCCCTCTAGTGGTAGAAACTACCAACTAGAGATCGACTTTGTTTTGGCCCAAGTCATGTACGAATGTTAAGAATCATAATCGCTCTCGAAAAATATTTTAATCATGTAATATTATTCGGCCAAAAAGATACACCAGATTTTTTAATTTCTGTGGTGCTCCGTCCGAAAAATAAATACATTTCCTTATGTTGGAAAAGTGAAGATCTAGAAATTCAATAAAAGCTTTAAGAAAAACGTAAACTGCAAAAGCATCGTGTTTCGTACAATCTGAAATAATAACCACAGTTTTTTGTTTTATAGAGTCATTCTCATTATAATAAAAACTACTGGGAACAATGTAGCTTGGTTGTTATTCCAGTGAAACCCAGGTACAGCATTTTCAATGACGAATGCGTAATTTTCTGCAAAATCGCATGCAACGAGACATTCATCACTTTGTAGATTTTTTTTAGAAAATTTATAAAAAGAAGCTTACTCGTTGGCGATGAAAGAATGATGCAAAAAAATTTTTACAGTTGTACAAAAATTTAATGCGAATTCTTGAGGTGTTACTTTTGGATTTTTAAAGGTTTTTAAATAATAACACAGCACAATTCCTCTAATATTTTATATTTTATTTAACTCTATGATAATATTAAATATTATCATAGATATTAAAAAAAAAGCAAAAATAAATTTTGAGAAAATCGAAAATTCGAAATAAAACAAAAACGCGTCCCAATCAGAAAATGGATTTTTGATCCGCCAAAAAGAAACAAAAGAAATGAGATTTGTCCGGTTCAAATCGACAGAGTAGAAGATGAGATCCAGGCGTATACACACACACACACACACACACACATGCATAAGACATTTTTCAAAAACCATGTATGTTTGATTCCAAACACCTCAGAAAACTATTATAACATATTTTTACAACTCAAAAAATTACTATCACAAAGCTTCCTATACGAGGAAGCAAAAGTAAGTAGTTTATTTCTAGTCGAAATATTAGCTACAAATCTCAGTTGAAAGTGGTACACACAAAAAAGTCAGGCCTTTTCCTTAAAATTCGTATAAAAATAATATTTAAAATTTTTGTTGTAATTTATAAAAGTAAAATACTTTCGAATCTATAATTCAGCTAGTTCAGCCAATTTTTGATTGAACTGGTGAATACAATGTATAAACCCGAGATAAATAATTTATAAATATGTATATGTAACGCTATTGTTATTAAAGTATAATGACAAAATTTATAAATAACATGGAATGTTATTCATAATAATTTATAGCATATATTATATATTATTTAATTCCATATTTAATTGTGAATTTTAGATTTTCAACATAAATAGTAAAGATAAAAGATACGATATCTTTCGGCGGCATAGATTATTCAATTTTAAATTTAAATATAATAATTATTCAACCCCATCCGCAACAATTTCAATGTCAGTAAAGAATTCGTAAATGAAAATTAGTGCAGCTATGGTATAACCAAAAATCAAAAAATAAAAAACATTCTTCGTATCCAGAAAAACTTTTTCTTTCAGCAAAAAATTGTACCGTCTATCTTTGTACTCTCTTTTATTCTTCTTCATATAAAAGACATTGAGCCCAGCTTCTATTCTCCTATTCATCAGGAGTTGGAACTTATGAACAAACGGTGACCCAGCTTCGAACGTGACGAAATGCTTCATGCATATACTTGGTGGTCCTTTGGGTATCTTCATTACTGGTGGTCGGTTAAAAGATGTCTGGATGTAACGAAGCCTTGCTATGTTCTCTTCCGAGATGCAGGCGATATCTCGTGATTTTTTTAGGTTTTTAAAGCAATAGTCAACCTTCTCTATGTTATTGGAGCTTTCATCAATATCGCTAACCAAGGAAAACGCCGAAACGCTTCTTTCTGCAAGGCTGTTGAAGTAAGGATCAGCTAGGCTGCGAATCATAACTCGTATATAGTCGCCGTATGATCGGATTTTCAGTGATGATTCGTTAACTTCTTTGAAAGATTCATAGGGTATTTCTTCATATATTGCTTGGACGTAGACGATATCTGAGTATAACTCTGCGGCGAAAATGGCAAATAAGCAAACATAGCATGGAATGAACATCTTCTGTAGAACTGTTGATTTACTGTTTTGTAGAGGAATGATCTTATTAGATGCGTTCACTGTACCCTTTACGATAGCCGTCAACACTACCACTGCGATGATGTAAATGATCATATACTCAGGGTAATATATCTTGATTGTAACATTTTTTTTCAAGATCGGTACGACAGTTACGTAATTTAGACAATCGTCTTCAATAGACAGAAATGGTAGGTCATCCAGGAAGAACCGGAAAAACGTTCTTCCTAGTTCGAAATTTGCTCTATTTTTTCTTAGCTCTGATCTGGCATTCTCTATGGTCATAAACTTATTGTTGGGCATGTTTGGATACAACTTTAGCTGGTTCACCACATCCAACATTAATACAGCGGTGATTCGTTCGGTGTAAAATTGCTCCTGACCGTGAACGGGATTCATGATCTGATAGGTGCGCGTCACAGTCACTGAGAATCCGTTACAGTCGATTAACTTGTCCGGGAAAAGTTCGCTATCATTGAGATTGACTATGTGACTCTCATTAAAGAATGGATTGAAATACTGGAGTCTCGAACCCTGGCAGCCGAGAGTTCTGTTTACGCTGATGATTGTGAAGTCTAGAAATTTAAGCTCCCAAGCGTAATCTGTTGCAACGCTAAGGTTTACTCGGATAATGTTATCATAAAAGTAAACGAGCAAACATTTTATTCGGGGCTTGTATTTAGAACGTTCATTTAAACTATCCATCATGTATTTTACTTCAATAAATTGGTTCTCGGAATTATATAACATAATGCACAATGTGCTTTCTTTTTTGAACATAACATCGGGAAATCTTTTCAATGAGTTCTTGGTAGTCGAGTGAAAGAGAACAACTAATTTTTTTTGTGACACATACTGCACTGCATCGTTATACTCGGGTATTGTTAACTTATGGTCATCAAAGATTATTAGTATTTCGTGAATCGATTCTAGTTCTTCGGACATTTTCCGAGTCAATAAATCTAACCAGCAACTTGATTGCATATGAAATCTGGACATTAGTTTATTACTCCGAATTCCATACGTGAATACAAGTATAAATGTGATGAACAAAATTTTCATTTTGGATAACTACAAAATTAACAAACATATACTGACATCGCCTGTATTTAAAAAAAAATCACAATAGAAACTTTCTTACAATTACATTAGTTTTTTCAATAATTTATACATAGTTATGACTTTGAGATACAATCAGAGGTCAAAAAGGCTTTATAACTTTTTGCTTTTAATGTAATTGACAAATTAAAATATTTACAAAATTTCTACATTTAAACATGGTTTTAAGGATATTTTAATGAAAATTTTCTACAAACCATTACATCTATTAAAATTTTCCGCTGTTACGTAATTAATATTGTGTTCCATACAAATGATTTCCAATTTTTATAAAATTCATTGTAAACTATAACAATTTGATATAAAAAATGTTTATCTAATTTGTCTCTTCCTGTCTAACCAATCTTTTTTATTAATATAATAGTTATGAATTTGAATATTATTGATTTTCCATTTTTTGACGCATTCTCTGTCTCAATTATAATACTACAATAAAATGAATAGATTTTTTAGGTATGGTATCGTTTCCACATTATACGATTGAAGTTTTTCATATTTTATTTCTAATATGCACAATCTAAAATCAATCTTTCGTAATTTAATTTCTTATTGCAATATGAACTATATTATTCTGGAGATATAAGTGTTTTTACAAGCTTTAGAAGTGAAATGCTTGACAACTTTGTTCAATGAAATATAATTATTTAATAAACGGATCAATACAGAAATACTGGTAATGTTGAAATTTCCTGCAGTGTCACCTTCAGTATAAAACGAATATAAACTGTTGTGATAAATATTAGAAACATCAATGGCTAAGACAATAGTAAGTAGCACCGATAAAGTAGAGGTAAAGATAAAGGCATATATAGATAACGATAAGTATGTTGTAAGAAAAATACTTTAATAAAATATAATACATAAGTTCTTAAAATATATGCATACAAAATTTAATATAAATTAGGTATATGTAGTAACTATTTAACTTCAGTAATACTTAGATTAATTCATGTTATGAAATAATAAGTTAAATAGATAACAACATTATAAATTACGAACAAAAAATAAGTACAAATTCGAGAGAAACTGCAACACGCGAAGGTAAATTAAAAATTTCTTGCCACTGTTACAAACATTCGGGAAGGTAGTTTTCGAGATGAAAAGGCAAAGTAACGTCAGTTTAGGCGAATCTCACAAAAGAAGGGCAGCTCAGTCTCGCAGTTCTGATCATTCATGCCGTTGCCATTTTGGTTCCAGGCCACATAACTAACACAATGCTCATTATTATCGATATGATTTGGCTCGTACTTCATCCAGTGCTTGTAGCCAACACCGTCAAGTGGCTGGTCCAGCACAGTTGTCCAGTCGTCATTTTTAAACAGCTCGTGAACGCCGAGCCACGATTCCTGTATTTTATTTTCGGTCGCTGTATCGCGAATGAGATCGTCTTCTGCTGCAGAGCTAATCACTGCTAAGTGACCTAGAAAAAAATTAAATTTGTATTAGAATCCATTTCTAGTATTATAATCATACACAGTTCTTCATTGTAAAAAATATCTATTTACAATGGTATTTATTTCTATCATATAAAGCCAAACACGAAAATTTCATAAACATGACACGAAGAGCTTTTTTATTAGCTTGAAAGTTTCTTTATACATTTGCTTACATCATTTTTTAATTTATTTATGAAATGAAATTTATTGTTGTAATAAAAGTTATGCCGTTTACTATTAACTTTGACCGTAATACGTATTCAATATATTTTGTGCATTATATTAACGTTACTTTTTTGTATTGCAGATTTATTATTTTCTTACCTCCTTCTTGAATACAGACATTTCTAGCTTCGTTCCAATTTTTCTTATCATTATGAATTTTATGCGCACCGATTCCTTCGATGAAAGTGTAGTTATCAGGTATTTTTGGATGTGAATGTTGTGTGCCGCAATTGCTATTATGAATGTTGTATACTGGATCAGATAAGTTAAGTGCGGGCATAAGATGCGGCATTGATTGTTGAAGCTTCTGTATTGGTTTTCCAATAAGAGAAAATAATTCATATACAAGTGATCTTGGTACCATTCTAGAACCTGATATAATTAAAAATTCTTTGAGTTTTCTGTTCTGCGCTTATTTTACTAAACGATTATATTGATTTGATATTTCCTGCTTACCCCGAAAGTTATTATGGGTGCCTTTAACATTTGTTATCAATGATTCAATTCTTGTATTAACTGCAGTCACGAATAAACAGTGGCAAATAACACTCACTGCATAAACTTTTAAAAATATTATTTCCATGATTCTATAAAAAATAGTACAAGTAACTTAGACATAAGAAGACATGGATACAACTCTTATTCCTCACAAATGTCTTGAACATACTAAAGTATCATGTTCAGCTTTTTCAAATAAATCCCCAAACGATATCTGATCAAATATTACACAAATTTTTAAATTTCCTGTAAAGATAAGAAGTTATGAAAATATACTAATTTTCAAGACATTATCCACTAAATAAGAACGAATACTTTAATGAGTGTGTCAAAAGGAAGCAAGTGTTTCTTGCCCGCTTCGGAAGGTTAGTGCAGTATAACACAAGTCAAAAGAACAGTGAGTTGGAGGCCGTATGCCTATCAATCTCATCAGTTTCCTCATTCAATCCACTCTACCAATTTATTCTGAGACTGTCACACACCCATTGAGCTGCTTCATCTGTGTTTACATATACATAGAACTGTTCCGTTTGTTGAGACATACACACAGCGTGCCTTCGTTTGTTTAGACGAACGCAAAGGCATGTGCGGCGTCATCTAAACGAGGCTATGCACTTTAAACAACTGTATGTTGAGAAATGGTGAAACTAGATTAGGTTTTCTGTAACTAAAGCAAGTATAGTCGTAAAAATTATTTTTCATCGTTATGGGTCGTTTATTGGGAAGTTTGGTGCAAATAGATCTGCTTGCAAGCATTAAAAGGTGTTATGGTCTGAGCAGCTCGCGTTAAGACAGAATTCAAGGTATTGCAGTTGGTTATAGCTTATCGAAGAAAATAGATTGCTGGAAGTTGAGATCCGTGAGAATATGTTCATTGGCAAATGATGGATTTAGAGATAAATTTCAGAAATATAGAACATGATTCGTTCAGCTCTACGTTGATTGACGTGAAATCTGAGAATTTTACTTTCCATGTGGGTTTCATGATGGTTTATAAATGAACTTTGGCATTGCGAATTTCCACCTGTTTAACATCATCACTGAAATCTAACAGAACCATATATATCGGAAAGTTCTGTTAAAAACTATTACCTGGAAATTTATTCAACTTTGTTACATGGGCGATTGGAATTTGGTATCGTTAGTTTGGTTATAGTTTTATTGTGGCTTAGAGCAATGATCACCACTTCGTGAGTTAATTGTTTCTGCTACTAATTTTTTTATTAAAAAATTAAACCAATGCAGACCAATAAGTTGGAAATATTTTTGTTCCCCAAAACTTGGTACATTCGGAGAATCATTATTATAATGTATTTAAATTTTATCTTGTCTGTTACTTATAAACTAAGATATATAGTAACGTAATAGTAATATTGAGTAGGAAACAATCAATGATTTTTTATATGAATAAATTGTATTATTTTTTTATTAAAATATAATTTTTCAGATACAATCAGGGATTAAGTAATGAACCTTGAAAGTATCGCAACTCTATAAAATTAAGTTATTTAATTACGAACCGACTTTTTCCTGTTTTATAAGTATTAGCTTTTTATAGATTATCAAATCATCAATTCATATACAATTCAATCTTTTATACTAAATCTAAATTAATCTCGTAGAGTATATTCATACATCTACCGCTTAGATACAAAAGAAAAAAGAACATCTATGTACTACTGCATTTATCTGTCAAGAAAAAGAATAAAGACAATTTACATAAATGTTGACAACAGTTATTTTTATCTATAAATTTTCTTTTAATTTTAAAATATTGTATTTAATTTAAACGATGTTCAACTATTACACAAATTAAAATAAAGCATTTTTAATATTGATAATAATATATACCTATCACAGTCTAGATAATAATTTTTGTAAATATACAAATATATGTAAAAGAAAAATAAAGACAAAATTGAAATACAAGAAGTACACCTGCAATGGCAAAAGGTCGAGGAATTTTTTTTACTTCAAAATATTGAAACGATGTGCAACTATCAGAGTTAAGTCATGAAAAGTAGAAATAATTAGAGCTTCGTTTTGTGAATGTAACATATTATTAAATAGAAAATATGGCGTATAAAAATACTTCTTTCGTCGTTATCTGTATTTATTACTGTAAATAGTTTCCAAAAAGTGTAAGTTTGCGGTATAAAAACTACATTGCATAAAGGTTTTACTCTAGACTATACATTTATACACATCGCACTCGTTTAATACAGTACGACGTTTTTTTCTTTTTTTTTATCGTAACAGTTGTCATTGAGTGCTGCAACAACGAATTAAGTAAGAAATTAATCTCATCAGTTCAACGTTCAGTGACACTCGCGCGTCAATTGTCCAATGCGTACAAGTCCATTGACATGCCCGCGCCGCCGGTACAGTGCATACAGAACTAATGACGCAATTGCGCACATTCGACTTGTTAAAAAGTATATCGGCATTCTTATACATATACTGCATTCATACGCATAATTAATAGTTAACAACAAACATAGGTATACAATATTATGTACAAAATACTACATTTTTGTATGGGGAAAAATGCATTGTGAACATACAGCACGCAGAAACTCTTTAACAAGGGTCTTTCGTAAGATCAAAATCAATATTTTTAAATAATATTAAAAGACATGATGAGTAATAATTATTACAATATTTGTGAGGAATTATAAGATAGTTTGACAAAGAAATAAATGAGTCCAGAATTTGTAAAAACCAAGTTTTTAGGTTACATTAATAGAATCTTATGGAAAAACGCAATTTTATTTTGTACGATTGCATAATTTGTATACCTTTACTTGTTCAGTAATGAAATGGACATATATTCAAGTGACTATCAAGAAATAGAATTCGTTAAGATCTATATGGGTTGGTGAAGCATTATCTATGTTGTTTAACATTAATCTCGAAAATTTAAGAAACACCTGTGCTATAGAACTTTTCAGTTTCTGAATTCTTTCGGTAGTATGTTTTATATTTGTTCATTTATAAATCGATGAGTTCTTCTTAAATTTCGACTCAAAATTATTTTAAAAGCATGTCATTAATATTAAAAATTAAAAATATTGGGGGCCCTAGCATGCACCCATTAAAAATGCTCATTAGCGAAAGACCTTCCTTAATCTTCAGTTTCATGCGTATTTGTGTGTTTTAAAAATCGTCAGCCCGACGATAGTATTTGGCTTGAGTCGGCAGTCTTATTAAGTAGGCATGCGGAGACTATCTCATTGTTCGTGACATTCATACTATTGTTTATCCTTTCTTTGTTTTATTTCTTCATAAATCCTCCGAATACGAATCGTTCCCAATATCCTGTTTGGTTTCTAAATGGATGTCTTCATCACTGGTGGAATTTTCGTCGGTTGAGATCTCTGCGTACTTGTAGTATTTCGCCATTACTGCGAAAATCATCATATCGAGGACCATCAGAGCAGCAAACAGGAAAAATTCGAATACCTGGAATTTATAAACTTGCTTATTTTTTATATTAAATGTGCGTTTTATTAGAATTTGACAGTTATACGAGCGAGAAGCCTGCATTTTTCTATTCATCAAAATCCTTTATAATTATACTATAAATTTGATATCTGTGATTCAGAAGCACATTGTTTTTCTTTACGAAATCAAATCAATAGAAAAGTTGAATATACAAAAGTTCTCTTACCTGTCTTTCAAAGAATTGCAACTCTGCAATGATAACAACGACAAGATTTCCAATAGCAACAGTCATCAACCAACTGGCCTGCAGTAGAGATTTCATAGTGGTTGGTGCCTGTGTAAAAGCAAACTCCAGACCAGTGATCGAGAACATAATTTCACCCATAGTAATCACAATGTACTGGGGGAACAACCAGAACATGTGAACGGAGTTGGGCTCGACCACTGTCACCAGCCGCAGAAGTTTCGTATTGTCGTTCATGTAACCGACGACTGTGTAAACGCCGCCGTAACGCATGAACATCTCCTCCTTGAGGACTGTACCGCCCATAGTCACTTTGTATGGATTGTGATTGACTTCGGTAGAATTGGTGAAACCGAGTTCTTTCGTTGCATTGAGCTGGTAGTGGTCCTTGTTAGAGTCGAGTTTAATGGCGACCAAGGACGATGAACTATCTTCTCGATATATTAGACCTCGCACGATCGGGTCACCTGCTTCTGATTTATCCACTTCGTCTTTCATAGACTTACTGATGCCGTTCTTCGTCAGGGCATAGCTAATAGCCTGATTTTCGCTGACCGTGAGTTTTCCCGAGACTGTAATAGAGATGTTACGATAAATTGGTGCATATAAAAATTGTGTTTTCAATTTATATTTTAAACATTATTAACTCCAGAAAAGATTCAACACCCTTGAGCTTCTTAAATCGACTTACAAAAGTTGAAAAACGATTGATAACATTATTTAAGTGAAGTAATTTAAATTCTGAACTTTATAGACTTATACTTTGAGGTAAAATATTACTTACTTGTTGTCGTAGTGGGAGATGTGTATTGGCAATCCTTGTATTCTGCGGTAAAGGCCATAGATAAATTACCTTTTGCAGGAATACTCAAGTTTTGATATATATCTAAGCTACCAAGTGGAATCAACTGGCCATCGATGGTGAACGAAGCATTGCATGGTACTGTATTGAAGACTCTAAGATGAGCTACGCCATCATATGGTTGCACAGCATATGTCGACTAAAAATGAACGTAATTAAAGATTAATTGCATGCATTACCTTAGAAAGAAAAAATTAAAGTAAATTATTTTATTCGTAATTATATTAACAAGTTAAATCATGATAAATTCATAAATATAAAAAATTATTCATAGATCTGTATGATGGTTTATAAAGCATGAAAAATGTTAACAGATCAAGGTTAACTTATACTCTTATTTGTAGAACTACTTTGCAAGTCAAGATCATCAAAACATTTGGATTTTGTAGTGACAAAACTTTTATTTCCTTGTCTCGCTCTTAATTGTCACAAAAATTTCCGCATTCTTATCAGCGCGTCTTAGCTTATCTTATAAGACTTAGATCTACAATTTAGTAATTGCAAACGTAGTTTATCATCGTCAAACAAATCAACATCTCTAATCTTTCCTTAATCCTGAATCCCGTTGAAAAAAAAACAAAAAGCAATTCAAAATACTCACCTCGAGCTTGAACTCAACAAGACCGGAGATGACGAACGACAGAGCTGCAAGAAATCCACCAACTGTTAGTTTTCTTAGCGGCGTGTTGATGAACAGGAAGCGCTCGATAAGTGGATAGATGACCCACTGGAAAATTGGAATGAAGAGAACGATGAAGAGGGGGTTCACCACCTGGAACTGATCGGGCTTAATGAGGTAGCCAAAGACCACACCATCCATACGCGTTGCTTGGAAGGTCCAACGCGAGCCTTGCTGGTCGAACAATGCCCAAAAGATTGGCAGTGGAATGAAAAGCTTGAGGACTTTCAACGTCGACTTGATGTCCTCAATCACCTGATGCTCATACTTGTCGTCGGCATAGTCGAGCCAGTGGTTGCGTTCCTCCTTCGACTTGATCTTGCGACCTACTGCGTGCTGAGGAAAATAGGTCAAGAGAGTGGTCAGAGAAGATTTGCTTTTAATCGCGGTTTTAGTTACGTATTAGAGTTTTTGTATTACGACAAGTGGTAAAGTATGTTTTTTACTGTTTGTATGAACTTGAGAAATATCGCATAACGAACAATTAAGAAGAAAATTGAGTTTTACTTTTTTTTCCTAAAGTTATGTTTGTACAAGGCTATGAGGAAATGATAATTGAATAGTTCATAAATAATAGGGTTTTTGGAATTTTTTCAGTTATTTCAAGTGAAAGATATATCATATCCGAAATAGATAAGAATTAGTTAGCGAAATGTAATAGAAAAAAGATAACAACTACTTGTTACATATTTGGTAACTTCTATATAATTTATAAAGTTATAAATCATATTGATATGGCTTACATAATTTTTTTTAACATTGATATTTTACCTTTAGCAACTGGAGTAGAAAAAAATTATCAATGATTGTTTATTTATTTTATAAATAATTTATAATAAAATTATAAATAATTTTGCTTGTTTAAGAATTCTTACATTGAAGTATTTATGTAAATATTTACAAAAAAAATTGTAGCAGTGAAAGTTTTAAAGAAATATATCAGAACAAGTGTTATTATTGCTTCGAAAACTTATGATAATTGCAAAGAGAATAATTTTTCATCAGAGATATACCATAGGTATTACAATACTGAACTTTGTCAATAGTTGATTATTTGTATTCCAAAAGTGCAAGATCACGCGATCTTGTTTTACAACTGAACGCTTATATAACTTGCTGAGCTTTAAAAATTTATGTAAAAGTTAAGTCAGAGCACTTTTTATTAATTTTAGACGCAGGAAGTGGTAAATGCTTTTAACTTTCAACGATTGCTAACCAATGCAGTTTTGCATCATGAGCAACATGGATTTTCCAGCAAAGATTTGCTTATTAATTAGGTTTATAGATGTACAAAAATTTATATGCGCATACTTTATTTTCGGCATTAACATATTCTCAATTTAATAAAGTATGGGCATATATATTGCTGCTGACTAATATGGATAGATGACATGCAATTATCGCAGTAAGATATGCTCTTTTTATTATGTATCGTAAAAAAAATACTCATCAATGTGATAACTTACGCAGATACATTTTGCAACGTTGAAAACGACGTTACCTTCCGGTTCTTTCACTTTGTATAACCTTTTACCCGCGAAGAATATTACTGAAAATAGAAAATTATGTGTTAATTTTAGAATTACTTATAATAACAATTTAAATAAATGACTGTAGTTTAACGAGTATTATAAAACGTCATTATGATTAATGGTAATTCGGAAAATTTAAGATTTTCAACTACTATCTATGGTTAAATTTTTCCTTAAGTAATTTTCTTTTTATTTTCCTTAACAAATTATATTATACTTATTTACTTAGACATTTACGTGATGCATTTTCATATTCAAATGATAAATGCTTAAGTGGAAAAATTTCTATGTAAAGAGTGCAATTATATGTAAACAATATATTGTTTGACCCAATAGAACTTCTTTTCAATAAAATTTATTCTAAAGTGCATCAGGAAATTTTTTAAATTCTACTTTTAATCAAACAACATTCAGTAAAAATTAAATGACCAATAAAGAAAACGTATTATTATCAACATCGTGACCATTCTTAAATGGAAATCATCACTATACTTATCACAATAATATTACATGAAAATCCTTACCTAGTGACACGATCATAAGGATAGAGGGCACAAGGAAGGCAAGCGGATAGCAGGCATTTTGTCCGTAACACGTGATGTCCTTACGCAGAATCGGCGTGATGAAGGTAGAGATGAGGGAACCTGAATTAATAGAAAAATAGAAGAGGGAGAAGAACGTGGACAGGTAGAGTTCCTGTTGAGGCAGTTTAAATTGGTCACCACCGAATGCGGCGACGCACGGTTTGATACCACCTGTACCCAGAGCTATCAGGAGTAGACCAAGAATCGACATGGCTCTGTAAATTAATTCATTGGGAGTTAGTTCAATGACTGGAGATAAGATGAATGTATAAGAAAAAAAAAAAAAAATTTAATTATTTAATAACAGTTTCGAGATTGTTGCATTTGTGGAAGTTTACTTATAATTAAAAAAATACATGCATGTTTTATAATTTTA
>JAYJLV010065193.1:0-16667 GCA_036873485.1 Torymus texanus
ACCTTCAAATTTTTGAAAAGTATTTAATCATGAGAATTATTCGTGTGTTTCCAGACTTTTTGGACACCGTGTATACATATACAAACGGTTTCGATTTTCCCGCACCGTCACGACGTTTTATTGTCGCATTGTTGTATATCCTACATACTATCTATAAGCGTCCGTTATATGCGCCGCATTCGTTTGATCAAGTCTCTCTCATCAGACCAAATTAACTAGAGCGGCGTTTCCGAATCGAGCAAGGCGCTTATTACTGATAGATTACGTTGGAACGTCGCACAGATATATACCTATACGCGAGAGTATCTATACACGCATGACTGAGATGCACTCACTTGCTTGCTCTCGTCGTCCTTTAAGGAGACTCTTTAAGCGCCTCGCGATTGCACGTCTACTCTCCTCTTACCTCAATTAGATTCCGCATAGATGGACGATGAGGCATAATTGTTTACGCGAGAACGGAGGAGAAAGAGAATACGCGACTATCTCGCGACGTACATATATATACATATATGTGTATGTACGATAATGAACCTCGCAATGATTTCCTCTCTTATCCTCTCTTCCTGTTTCTATCTCGCTCGATACATAAATTTTTCCCTATCCATCCGTCCGTCGCCTTCCTCCCTCTCTCTCTCTCTCTCTCTCTCTCTCTCTCTCTCGCGTAATCACTATATTTTAGTCGCGAGCGCGCGCGCGCACGACGCACAGTGCAATCGACTCTCTCGATCTCTCTCCCTCTCTCTTGCGCACACCGCAGCAAGCGCAACGCGGGGGTATCGCCTTTCTTCGCGCGAGTCCTTGACCGACCCTGAACCTCCACAGCGCTCCCTCCTAGAGTCTTTCTCTCCCTCTCACTCGCACTCTACTCTATAGAGTGCAAGAGAAGAGAAGGAGATCGGCCTGCAAGCGCGATCGGACTACTTGCTCGGGCTAATGGAAAGTGGGCGCGAGGTGTCGCTCGCTTGCTAGCGCGTGCACATTCCTGCGTATATAGTGCCCGCAGGGGGGGGAAGAGAAGAAGAAGAAGAAGAAGAAGAAGAAGAAGAAGAAGAAGGAGGAGGAGGAGGATGTATCTAATCTCGAAGAGCGGGAGTTCGTTGCAAACGTAGGCGGTAGGAAGAGGTAGTACTGCTTCTTCGGGTTTATCATTAAGTGATTGAGCTGTTGGTTGTTTTGGAGAGAAAGAAAGAGAGAGAGAGAGAGGGAGAGAGTAGCGCGATTACGCTGTAGAGGTAGTAGCTGGAAATTATATAAAAGTAATTACATTGAGAGGAATACGTGGACGACTCCTTTTCTTGTCGGTTTCTCTTTACCTCATGGGCTTATTATTATTGGATTGGCATTTCATTGGAGCTTTTAATATATAATCCGTGGATCGTCGTTCCCATCGCTGTCTATTTATACACGCGTATATGTGTGACATTGAGCGCGCTAAGGCTTATAATTCACTTTGCTCCCCTCATTTGTCATGATTATCTGACGTAAGACAATCATCTCGCCGCTGAAATGCACGACTTTTCTATATATATAATTTCTCCCTTGCAAACTACAAGAAAAGTACTGTTAAACCTGAAAACCTCAAGATCAAATTAGAATAAATTACTTACTCTCCTCTTTTTAATATACGTAAATCAGCTTTACCTCAATATAAACCACCCCACCTCTTATCTCTCAATATATATCTCTTCATCAATTAATCACACAACCGCACCAGCGACCAATAAATCCGCGCACGCGCGCGCAAAACAATCGCGACGTTATACACTCTTCTCTCTCTCTCTCTCACCAAACAACACTAAATCTAAATGCGCACCGTCGTGCCGCTACCGTCGTCGTCCTTCTGTCTTTGGTTTTCATAAACCATCGAAGCGCATAGACGCACACAATACTTCCTCTCTTCAAAACTATTTACTATGCTTATATATACCACAGAACCTCAGTGTACAGCTCGCAGGAACAACAAACGACGGTAATCTATGCGCGTACCCTAGAGAGAGAGAGAGAGAGAGAGACAGAGACGCTCGGTGCGAGGTAAAGCAAAGCGGATAGATTCGTTTCGCGAAAGAAGAGGAATGCCACGAGCGCGCGCGCGTGCTTACGCTTACGCTCGGCAGTAGTAGTAGTAGTAAGCGGAAGGGTATGAGAAATGGTCTCGGATGTTTTCTCACTCGCTCTTTCTCTTTCTTACTCGCTCGCTGAAAATCACAGTGCTTTGCACACAATGACGTTCAGTGGATCCTCTCTCTCTCTCTCTCTCATATATATACACATACGCACGCACGCACGAACGCACGAACGCATGCGTTGCAGTGCAAAACAACGTACGAGGAGAGAGAGAGAGAGAGAGAGAGAAGATTCTCCCGCGGGCCATTCACTCATTGTCATGCGATATATCGTAGTCTGCGCGTATATATACATGTATATGTGTGGGGGAGCTTAAGGGCCCAACACACGATGATGCGTGATTTATGGGAGGTGTGTATATATATATATATATATATATATACGAAGGAGAAAAGGTACTTTTCTCTCTTTCCTTGGCATTGTGCGCACGTATATATATATGCACTTGACACTGCATATTGGCTCATGGTCTCCCTCGCACGCCGGCTACGCGCATAATACGCCGTAACCGTGTTACACAAGCGCTACCGCTATATATATATATATACATATACATACAACGTATATGAGTATAACGCTGCATACCGCGTACTGGGGTTACGCGGAAGAATATCAGAACGCGAGAGTATATAAGTAGTATAGCAACGTTCCATCGCAGCTACGTAATCGCAGGAAGGAAGAGAGTAGCGAGAACGTGCGCTTCCCATTGTCTGCTTCGATTATCGTTATAAATAATTGACGCGTGTTTTTTCCCTCCCTCTATATCTCTCTCTCTCTCTCTCTCTCTCTCTCTCTCTCTCTCTCTCTCACTCCTTGTAATCTTTGGTAACGGGTCCGAAGGCGTGTATAACGATCGCGACGTTGCGGCAGCAGCAGCAGCGATCGTTTAGGCGTGCGACTGTAATTTTATCGAGCGTGCGGTAAGTATATAACCAGGTTCGTTCTTACAGAAAAATATATATAGATATATAGACGAGTAGTAGTAACAAACGAGGATATATAGTCTATAGTGTGTGTGTGTGTATATATATCACACGTATGGCTACCTAGCATGTAAGAACGCTTTACTATCCCGGTTATGAAGATAAGATAAAGAGACCACGCGCGCGTATAGTGATGGCGTGTGGCATCAGCGGCACCTGTTTTCTGATAACCTCATACCTCCTGCCAAGCACCTAATAAAAACTCTCTTTCGCTCAACGGGTAGTCAAAAGTTACGGCTACTACTGTGCGCGCGGTTAACGCGTGACAAAAGGGCGCAGGTGTATAACAACGCGTGTATTATAGTCCTCCTGTCGTAAAGATCCAGTAGTGTACGAAACAGCTGGTAACGGTTAGATCTGAGGGAGAGGCAACAGCAGCTTTTTTATATATATATATATATATATATATATATTCAAGCTACATACGGAAATAATAATGACATGCTAATGCCGAACGCGAACGTATATAACGTTTCGCGCTATAAGTATACGAGGTTATAAGGACGAAAATATCATTTAGTTGGCGGCAATGCGCGCGTAGATAAAGGAGCAGAAGCAGCATATATAGTGTTGTTGTCTTCCTGTAATAAAGAGAATCCGCTAGGACAACTATGTTTGTCGTTACGGCGGTGCGTATAAACGCGCGATGTGTATAATCCTTTGCCATTCTTCTACTGATGATGGTAACACCGGTTATACCGCGAATGTTATTATATATTCGGTGATTAAAAGGGGCGTTGTAACTGTTTTCATACGTCGCTGGTAATAGAAATGAGATTCTTCCTTTATTAACGTGGTGCGAGAGTGCAAAATTAGGTGATAAATTATATTGTAGACGAGTTGTATATATCGCTCGTCAGAGCTGCTGTTAGAATATGATTTCATTAAATGATTATTAGAAATACCTGCGTCGAGCGATAATTAATATACGAATATTTTATACAGGCAGATATACTGTGTGGTTCACTTTCGGTTTTGCAATTCAATTTAGTTCCAAGCCCATTTTCTTATAACTGTTATATACTAAGTAGACCGCGCGCGGTTTATAATATTTCTTTTTACGCTATATATATATATATATATATATATATATATAATATACACGTATACCCTTAATAAACTTTATCGAAAACGGATACGACTACTGCTATATACATACACGTAGCACCAAAAACATTTACACGAAATAAGTATCACAAATTGCAAATGTGTGGCTCACTTATAGAATACGACGACGACGGTGCTTTTAACTCCGCATTCGCGCGCGTGCGCGCGTGATCGGGAACAGATCAATTTTAGCGGGTAAACTAACTGTATATACGTCGCGTTGGCTCGTTAAAAACTAATCGCTTCATTAGGAACGATTAAAGATTATCGTTTTTGTGTAGAATAAAGTTCACTTCAACTAGGTGCGTTAATTCTCTCTCTCTATACCTATACGCAACCCAATTTACATGTACCTCTCTTGTGACTTACCGCGAAACCGCTACGATTTGTAAATTCAATCCACCAAAGTGGTCCACTCGTATAAATACGCTCTTCAACAAAAACCAAGTCTATACTGCCAGGGTATACGTAGATATCGCTATGTTTAGAGGTCTCCAATATTCTAAAAGTCACCGGAGTAAAGTGGACCTGCGTCACTCTATCTCCTTACATATACATACGTACATATAATATATACGACAACTCTTAGAGCAAACTCTTATACATATATATAGCGAGATGAAGAATCCATGCGTAATTAGCACTACTCGCACGGGTATATACACACGCGCGTCGCGAAATTCCGTTATGGCCTCTATATGCAAAAGCTACCTGTGTCGTTCGTTCTCTCTCTCTATCTCTCTCTCTCTCCTTCGGCGCCAGGAAAAAAGAAACCGCCACCACCGCCGTCGTCGTCGTCGTCGTAGAGTAAGGAAAACGAAACACACGCCGGTTGCTTGCTACACGTATACCGAGCACTCGCGTTATAAACGTAATTATCCAGAAGGAAAGAGAGAGAGAGAGAGAGAAGCCAGAGCAACTACTATACGCGGCGGTAGTAGTAGCGCATTCCTACGTGCGAGCGATGGCCTTTCAGACGCCGTTTCTCGCGCCTGCTGTTGCTCTGCTGCTGCTGCTGCTGTTGCTACCATGCGAGATTTCTCTCTCTCTCTCGTGCTGTTTCTATGCGTGCGTGAACACGCGAGTATATACGCGAGCAGTGACAAAAGGACGAGTATATGCGTGTGTGCACGCATGTATATATATATATATATACGTATACGACCTAATCTTCGCGCATGCAAGAGAGGCAACTGTAGAGCGAGGACGACTACGACGACTAATGACGACTCGCGTGTGAGCGAATTTGCATTTTTTTTCTTTTTGTTTGTAAGGAGAAGTAGCAACAGCAGCAGTGCTATATAACTTCCTCCTGTCGTTTTCCTCTCGCCGCTGCGCGTGTGACGAATCACGAGGGTACCGCGTAGAAATGTTAAACTGGGATTAGCTGAATAGGTGTAGTAGAAGGAGGAGGAGAAGAAGAAGAAGGAAGAATATATATCTAGTGCTGTGGTGTGTATGCGGAATGAGTGTAATTTACGCGAACGAGCGAACGAACGCGCGGAGAGGCGAGTGAACTGTATATTAAGGTAATTTGTGAATTAGAGCTGTGTATATGGGCTTTCGGAAAAGTTGAGAGAGAGAGAGAGAGAGAGAGAGAGGAAATTGAAATGTTATGTAGTATGGTGCGAAGAAAGGAGGGAAGGTAGCTTTTTTCGTTGGAATTGGAACGAATTTTGAAAGATGAGTGGCAGGTTAATTAATGCTTGGCGAATCGGAAATGATGGAAAAGTGAAGTTTTCGCAGCAGTTGTGCTAGAGATTGGGAGCAAAAAGTTTATAATGAGGTTCTTTTTTTTCAGAACGCGCGATCATACCCGTGATATCGTAAATTAAAACGAGTTTCGTTGGGATATACATTATGTCGGATATATATCAGGGTAGTAAAATGTATTTTCTCCGTCAAAAAAATAAACATGTAAGGGGATAGTGTCGCATAATCAAACAAAAATATATATAGTGATATAGCACGAAACCCTTTAAGTTGTGAAAAAAAAGAAACTTAATTACACATTGTAAGGGATATCTGAAAAATAAAACATTATTTCAAAAGCTATCAATTAATCAATGGAAATGCAATTTAAATCCTGACGTTTATCGACACGTGCAAGAAACACCTTAAAATTCGCAGTATATGTATATATATACGAATGATGATTACAGGCCCTTTTACAAAACTTTAACGACGCTCGTTTGCTATAACCGAATGACAAAAAACTTCTCTCCGCACACGTGTTGTTGTCGTCAATGGAAACGAAACCCTCGGGTATATGCATATATATATATATATATATTTTTTTTTTTTTTTCAGTACCTCTACTCGCTTTAAATGATTTTTTTTTCACAGAATCGACTGCGTTGTAAATTCAAATTTACGCCCCGTATTACGCCACTTTTTATTATTCCACCGCTAATTACACATTAGTTTTTGCCAGTTATATTTCGAAGAAAAACGAGAAAAAAAAATATTATACATATATATATACACGTGCAAGAACAACATTTTCCAAGCGCACGCGCGCGTGATTTTAAACGAGAACCTGTGCGCGCTCTTACTTTTCACTTGCTGATGCTTGCAACGAAGAAGTATAACATCAAAGACGGCCATTTGAATAATAACGACGCGCTCAGTACAAAAAAAAAGAAGAACACAACACTGAAGCCTAAAATCTACTTATTAATTTGCAATCGACAAAGCGCGCTATACATCGCTATATATATATATACCCATCCAATCAACCGCAAAAATCCTAAGTGAATCCTCCCGTCTAAACCGTACTTACACTCGCCTTGCGAGCGCGAAATTACCTCTAGAACAAATTGCCGGAGGATCTGCGCGCGCAAATTCCCCTTCGAGCTGTCATTACGTTTCTTGGCAAACTCAATTTTCTAAACACTCTACCAGCTCTCCTTCTCTCTCTCTCTCTCTCTCTCCTCGTGCAAAGACACAAAACTCTATAAAGCATTCCACCTCCGCCCAACTGTTGCGCACACCAGCGCTTTTCCCGGTAATCCGTAAATTTCAGAAAAACTTTCCCTCTCCTTCTTTCTATTACTTACAACAACCCTCTTTCCTTTCCTCCCTCTCTTTCAGAGCACACGGTGATAAATCCTCGTTCGGTCCAGGGCCGTATAATCACGGGGACGCGAGCGTAAAAAGCTAGTAGGCGATCGTAAAAGAATGGCTGGGCAGCAGCAGCAGCAGCAGCCCTCGACGAGAGAAACCCTACTGCCGATAATAACGACGATAATAAGAGGAGAAAAGCTGCCGAGAGGAAAGGAGAAGAGAAGGAGGAGGAGGAGGAGGAGGTGGACGACGACGAGGCTGATGTTTCTAGCTGAACGTGCGGCACAAGCGTTGAATAATCATCAACGACCGATGCGCTGATGATAATGACGCCGATGATTATGATGATGACCACGACGGCGACGAGTCCGTGCTCAACTCTCTCTCCCTCTCTCTCTCTCTCTCTCTTTCTCAAGGTCAGTCGAAGAGACTATCGTCGTGCTACTGATGTTGCTGTGCCCGCGTGTATAGTAGTTGTTGTTTTGCTCTCGGTCTGTGTAAGCTATGCTGTTGCTGCTGCTGCTGCTGTAGCGATGCAATTATCGCGATTGCAATGGCCACGCGCTTTTCAATATCTATACACGGTCCTGGGGAGGATCGGTAATACTTTTTTTTCCTTTTTACTTCTCTCTCTCTCTCTCTCTCACTCGTTCTTCCTCCTTCATTCGCCGTGGATGGAAATCGCCGCGTGTCGTCGTCGTCAGCGCCTTCTTTTTTTTCCTGGAAGAAGGTTTAGCGCGATGTACCTTCTTTTTTTTTTTTTCTTCTTCTGCCTATAGCGCAAGAAAATGTTGCTATGTGCGTGCAGTTATACTATACTGACATTCCCTTTCAGCAAATATTTCTACGATTGCGGTATAATAATAGCTTTATTATACGCGAGCGAATTTATAATCTATATTAAACGTATATATAGATATCGCTGTGAGGTATAGTAGATCTCGAAAACGTTATATACTTATTACAATTCCTCTCGGAAATAATTATGATAATTCTATAATGCAATCGTCGTACGATAATAATAACAAATAATTCAATAACCATCGGCGTCTTTATATATCTACCTCTATACAACAATATACGCAATTATGTAGCGAATCAAAACGTTATCATCGGCAATATATTACACTACATATACTACAGCGAAACTCAACGCAATATACATTACACCCCTATATTCAACGGTCGCGATCTCTCATCGATTCAATTAAAAGATACTTAATCCCGATCCGTCAAGAGAGATCACGAGGAGGTATATACCGAATGGAAACCATGACTTAACAATTACACATCTCGCAACAACAACGCCACCAACACCATAACAGTAGCAGCAACACATCCACTGATCATCAACGCTTGACCGTTCGTTTTACGCCACTATCACACGCATCATTAGCTTCAGCAACAGTATATTATAAACAACTCTTCCCCTACTCCCCATGAAAATCCGATTAGCATAAGCCACAAGACTATAAGGATTATTATATTGCTAAAGCGGGGCGGGTGGGGATGGAAAGAACAAGGTCGTCTCCTCCCTCTCATTCCTTCTACGATATTATATATATACACTGCGTGTTTCACGCTAAGCGCTTTAGTTGCGAGCTTCTACGTAAAATGCTTAACCCCGAATTATATTATATATTATACACCATATTTTTGCGAGCGCGTTGCGTTCACGCGCCTCTAATATATATACTTCCCGTGAAGCTGCGAGTTATTGTAGTAGTAGTAGTACTCGAGAAAAGGAAACGAGTGTGCGATTTGATCGCGTGGGTGAAAGAGAGAAAGAGAGAAAGAGAGAGAGACGAGGACGACGACGTTTCCCCGTTTCGCCTTTTCCCCCCTTTTGTCGATTTCGACGTGAACCATGGATAACGAAGTTCGCGTGAGACTAACGACCGCGAAGGCCCATTATTATACGCGCGCAGGCACAGAGAGAGCTAGAGTAGAGTTCTTCGTCTTCTTCTATATATATATATATATATATATATATATGCACCAAACCTCTCTCTCTCTCGCTCTCTCTTCTCCTCCTTTACTCTTCTTCTGTATAACAGAAACAAGAGTCCGAGTTGCTGTTGCTGTTGCTGTTGCTTCTTCTTCTACTTTGGCTATTAAGGACGTATTGGCCGCACAGTCTTTTTGCCCCGGAATTTCCGGGCTGAATGAAATTCCTCTCTCTCTCTCTCTCTCTCTCTCTTGCGTCTCCCTCTGGCTCGCGGCCTGTAGTTTTTTTGTAATAATACACGGTGTAGTACACGGCGTGTATATAGTGGTATGATGGTGTATGCTGTATTTTTTGCCGAAAGATACGCATTTTTATGGTCGCCGAAGATCGTGATAAGAATAGGTCTCATGCAAGAGTGCAACGTACAGAGAGAGAGTGAGAGAGAGAGAGAGAGAGAGAGAACGATGGTTTTTAGAAGACCCACACGAGAGAAGGATATATATGTGTGTGTGTGTGTGTGTGTGTGTGTGTGTGTGTGTGTGTGTGTGTATATATATATATATTTAACGTTCGCAGACGAGGAAACGTGCTCGCGAAGAGTGCTACGTATATAGTATAACCGTTTCTGGTGCAATAAAAATCACCGAGTAGTATATACCCACGCTACTTAGGGTATGTATATACTATAGCTAGCGTAAATAGCGTTTCCTACTTCCAGGTGCATATAGGCTTTTATGTATGTGTTTCTTCGGCAGTATGTATAGTAGTAGTACACTGACAAAACAAAACGCGTGGCCGAACAAAAATATTTGTGTGTGTGTGTGTCGTTGGACCATACGGTTCCTCTTCTTCATGGAACATACTACCACGCGCCATAAAAAAGAAGAATGGAAGAATCCCAAGCGGTGAATATTATGCTATACCGATTCGAAATTAATAATTCGTACAGTTATATATATAGTTAAAACCGTATAATTATCGTTTGATATAACGTCTCTAAATATTGAATCAACAATATAGAAGAGAAGAAAAAAAAACATCAACGTTTAGCCACGCTAACCGACGTAATTACAACCTTTCATCCTCGAGTCTTTTCTTACGCACATTTATATAACTCTACCAAATCAATTTTGCGATCGTGTCCATATGTCTCACGCGACTTCTCTTACCTATATAACAGCTCACAAAAAAACAAACAGCGAACCAACCTCTGTTCACCTCACGCCACCTCTGACCCAAGAAAAAGACATATATCCCATTAGTACCTATCAATCCACGTTTTTCTCTCCTCATTTCCATACATTAACCTTGCTCAAGAAACTCATCTTACTTCGCACGTGAAAAATTCCATATACGCATTGTTTCTCTCTCTCTCTCTCTCTCTCTCTCTCTCTCTCTCCCTCTCTCTCTCGCAGGGCATTGGCACTCTCTCTCTCACTTTACTTAGTATACGTATGTGTACACGTAACACCACATGAGAGTGTCCTTGATCTGTGTCAAGTTCACGCGGCGCGGGAACTCGCCTCATTACGCCTAAGCGGCACGAGAGAGTAAGTACTTACATTTTCGCGCAAGTCTCTCTCTCTCTCTGTGTATGTGTATATATATATGTGTGTGTGCACAGTGCACCAACAACAGTGCACGTCCGGTCACGACTATGTGTCTTATTGCTATGCTACTACTATACTACTCCTGCAGTCTCACTGCGCTTTATTGTCGCGCGTGAACTTGCGCGACGACAACGATGATCATCGATTATATGTGTATATGTATGTATGTGAAAAGATGATATGCAGCATCGAAGGTAGTAGGAACGAATGCAAATGTCTTTATTGTTATCGAGGATGAGGTATTTTGCTGTATACGCGTGTGTATATATGTGTGTTGTCACGATGGATGAGGGTGAAAGCTGCGCGGGTGTATATATGCATATTGTGTGTTGTATACGTGTGAAGAGATATTCAATCGCGAGATGAGTTGAGAAAAAATGATTCATTACCAGTTCGTCTCGGGATGTAATACAGCGAGGTGTGAGTTCGCGAATATTATTCTGATGTTATATCGAGTAATTGTGTATACATTTAATTTTTGAATTCAGTATACGAATTGGCTCCTAATGGTACATTATATACGCGTATAGTAAAATAAAATTTATAATCGGCTATTTGTCACGTATACGAGGCATAATCGTGAATGAAAAAGAAGTTTCTAAAGACAGATATTATCGGTACAGGGAATATTGATTGATGTATCATTTAGGTGTAAGTATAGGTATATGACCCGTGTTTGGTATACTAACTAGGCTTTATCGTACTATTAGATCTATACAATATACGTCGTCGATGAGAATTTAATAAAGGTCGTATATCCAGTAGAAAAAAAAATAATCGATAACATTCCTGACCTACAATTAAGTCAATTCAATTTAATTCGCCAATATATATTTGCCTCCATAACAAAAAAAAAAATTCCACTCCCCACACATTTACTTACATCTCCACTCCAACATATATACATTCGATCTATGTAAATTAATATAGAGAAAAACACGTAATGCAAATACTCCCTGATAAAAAGCCACATCCATATAAGTATAATACATTACTTATACATATATCTCCACCCGAGGCTTTTCTTATACCCAAAGTTTACAGAAATAACATACATACACACCTATACCCATAGCTCGTCAAAAAAAAGGCATGCAAGAGGCGCGCGCTGTACACAGAACAAATTCCAAATTACTACAACACTTGGTTCACCTAAAGCTAGCGGTACTACACACTCTCCACGCCCGCAAACACACGCGTTCGTGGAGAAAGAGAGAGAGAGAGAGAGAGAGAGAGAGAGATGATATCGCTGAGCAATCTCATCGGGCCATGCGCACGCGCGCGACTTCTCTCTCTCTCCTTGTAGCAGTGGAAGTGGCGCGGGTTAAGTCAGGCCGCCGGCGATATTTCGGGCACTATATACGCGCAGCGAGCTTTGCAATTTCCCTTCTTCGTGTTGTTATGTTGTTCGCTATATATAGGTGCTACTTCCTCAATTTCAATTTACACGGCTCGATAGATCTCTCTCTATATATATATGTGTGTGTGTATATATATAGGCGCCAAGCGGGATATAAATGCTGGAGTTCAAAAAACTCATGTGGACGTGCAGAGTGTATATATATATATATATGTATATAGAGAAAGATTTAATTAAAATGAGAGAGAGATAGACGTGAGCAAGTTGCGTCTCTTAACGGTGTGACCGCGACGTCGTGGGCAACAGCAGCAGCAATAGCAGCAGCAGCAGCAACAGCGTCAAGGTTTGCAGAGCGTGATGATGATGATGGTTTAATACAGCACACGCGCAGCTTGCGGACAACAGAGTTATGTAGTTGACGAAATTACATTCTTTTTTTCTTTTTCTTTTTCTTTTTCTCATCATGAATATAAAGATGTGCGAATTCTTTGTATATGAAATCTTTTTTTTTTTTTTTTTTTAAGTATGCGTATGTATGTATGTATGTAGACGCACAGTGGCGATAAATCATAGCGGTATATACGCCCGCGACGAAAATAAAAAAGAAGGAGAACTACTACCGGCGCCTCCGCAAACGCGCGCGCGCTGACCCGAATTTCGCGCGCGACCGCGACAGATCGCTGATAATAACGAACGCGAGTCATCGTCGTCGTCGTCGTCAATGAGGAAAGGATGTTATATAAAAAGAAAGAAAAAAAAGAAACAGCAGTAGCAGCGAAAAAAAAAAGCTTTATATCGGTTAATCTTAAACTGTTAGGATATGTATAATCGATCGATCGTGATAATTAGAACGATCAGCGATTTGTACGTATATATATATATATGTATTATAGACGTATATATGTGTTTATGTATTCAGCCCGCGTGCAAGTGGTCGTCTCGGTCATTCCAGAACGCGTACGCGTTCGTCGCCCGCATTCGGATTCCGAAATTATAACGAGAGTCGTATAGATATATAATGTAGTCTAAATTCAAATGAGTTATATATATGAATAACGCGTGTGTGGTGTATGTATGTATTTATATATATATGCGTGATGCGTGACGAATGGTGTTTACCGAGCCACTAATACGCAGCTATATGATGCTCTAATTGCTCTATATCTATCGTACGAAGGGTAAAGTGAAAAATGAAGCGCGTTTTCGAAAGGTTGAAAGAGAAAGAAAACGCGTAATGTGTGCTTCCATATACGTTGTTGTGGGTGATTTATCACGGAATTTAGAGAGAGAGAAATTGTTTGGTACTCAATACAATATGTATATACATAGTGAATGATAGTCCAATAAAAAAAAATTTTTTCAGATTAATATCCCATTGACCACCGCACCGTATACAAACGGTCCATGATGATTAATCCATCAGTATTATAAAGAATAGCATTCGGCAAAATCTCACGCATGAACGTAAACGCATAAACAGCTATACTCTCATAAAAAGAAAAAAATTAGTCTCTCTCGCTATACCAACTGAACCCTTTTCGAGAGTGAAATAATAATAATAATAATAATCAGAGTAATATAGCATGCATATATCCACAGCAGCAGCAACAGCAACAGCGCAATAACCCCGCCGCACGCTCGTGAGCTGTTACGCAAGCGCGCGCGTTCTCTCGCTATAAGGTAATTTGAATAAACGCAGAAGGAACTCTAAACTCGCGGAAAGGACAGTAACAGCAGCAGCAACGCGTCGCGTCGCATTAAAGAAGAGGCGAACGCGAAAAAGCCCCGCGTACCTGCGTGTATGTATATATATGTGTGTGTGTGTGTGTGTGTGTGTGTGTGTGTGTGTGTGTGCACGAAGAGAGGGAAAACGGTAAAATGTCACTGTTATCCACGCGCGAGCGCAAGTAGTAGCAGCAAGAGCAGCAGTGAATTCGCGAGCGAGAGCCTATATTCTATCCTCGCGCGAGAGAGAGAAGAAGAAGAAGAAGTATAGAAGCAGTATATAGAGAGGCACAACCACCACGTATATATAGTCGAGAGAGAGAAGGATGTGAGAGAGAGAGAGTAGAGGGGAATGAGAGAAAGAGAGAGAGAGCAACAGCGAGTGTATATACATATATATAATATAGCTCGACTAGATCGAGAAAGAAGACGAAGAAGCGCGCGCGCGCGGGCGCTGTATATACGCTTGCGCAAGGAAGAGAGAAGGAGAAGAGAGCGGGCGCGCGAGAGAAAGAGAGAGAGAAAGAGCGGCGGCGGGATGATACCGCTAGGCGAGCGTCCAATAAGAACTTAGCTACGAAGGGAAGCGTCCAACCAGAGGAACAGCGTAAGACCCCGCGCCCCGGGCCCGTTTATAAAGTCAGGTCGACGCGCGGCCCCGGACGACAGAGCCGTGCCGACAGCGCTACCGCCAGGACGTGTGTGTGC
Organism: Torymus texanus; assembly: GCA_036873485.1. Taxonomy (NCBI): domain Eukaryota; kingdom Metazoa; phylum Arthropoda; class Insecta; order Hymenoptera; family Torymidae; genus Torymus; species Torymus texanus. The sequence goes on from JAYJLV010065193.1 coordinate 14,635, forward strand.
GTGGTGTGCTGCTGTTTGCTGTTGCTGCTGTTGCTTACCTCCCTCTCGTCGTTGTCGTCCTATAGTATAAATATTTCTATATATATACTCGGGTCGACGCTTGCCTTATCAGTATATACGATAAAAAAAAAAGTACAGCCCGGAAGAGCTGTGTGAAAAAGAGAGAGAGAGAAAGAGAGAGAGTTGTTTTTAAGGGCCGTGTGCGCGCGGGCCGGCCGGTGTGTGATATATATTTATATATAGATAAAGACTGATTATATAGAGAGAAAGAGAGAGACAACAGTGTTTGCCGACGTGTGTTTTATAAATATTGTATACGTTGTACACGGAGAGATACGCGCTGAGACTGGAGGTGTGATAAAACATAGAAGCAGCCAAGTACAAGAAGAAGAAGGAGAAGTGCCGAGAAGTAGAAGAAGAAGAAGAAGAAGAAGAAGAAGAAGAAACGTCGCGAAGAGGAAGTGAGCCATCAAGGTACGTGTTGTGTGTGCGTCGTGATGTTGTCTGCACGCGCTAAAGCCGCCTACTACTGTGCGTGTGCGTAGTGTGTGTAATATATATATATACATATAGTTGTCGTCGTCGTCGTCGTTGTCTCTTTTTCCAAGCTGACATATCCTGCGCGAGCGCGCGGTTATATGCGTAAAATGTACCGTACGAAAATATATAAGCGAGGTTTCGCGCATGTTCCTTTTTCTTATACGTTATTATTATTATCACGGGGGGGGGTTTGACTAGAAGAGGAAGTACACGTCGTCGAATGGTGTGACATCAAGAGAGAGAGAGAGAGAGAGAAAGGATGTTAGACGTATAAGGGTCGTGGTCGGAATTTTTGAGCAAGTGCTAATTGAAAAAGCTACGGTGGTAATCGGCTGTTGTCGCGTTGAGTGAATGCGAAATTTGGTAGCGGATGTGGTATTATATATAGGGAAGCGAGGGATTATTATTGGGCGTAGGTGCGTGGAAAATTTTTAGGGTAAAGTAGAGCGAGGTAAAGAAGGAGTTAAATACGCGGAACATTAGTATATACAATAACACGGGTAGGTGAATTGATAAAAAAATTGGATTAGTATATTATATTATATATGTAGAATGTTTCAAAGTTTATTGTTTATAGGGAGTTCGGTGGTAATGGATGCTTATTTCCGTTTTTTATGTGGATTATGATAAACGATAGGAAAATTTCGAGTATATATATAATTACCGAAATTAATGATCGTGCCGCGGTCAGAAGAAAAAAAAAACACATCCAAAGTACGAAACTTCCGATGTTCATCATATTCGAATTTTTCATAAGAACAATATATACTCCTATACTAAAAACGACCAGAGAAAGATCAAAATTTACCACAACGACGAGTCTATCTTCCTCTTGACTCCCTAAAAATCTCCGAACCTCAGAATTTACACACAACTCAAGAAAAAAAAGAGGAAAAAAAATCCCTCCATCCCCTGTTCTACTCTCCTCTACAAATATACTCGACATAGTCGCACCGGCGGCACAAAATCCAAGCGCCCGAAGAATTCACACATCACTGCTATATACCTTATACTGTATACTGGTGACCTTCAAACCCCTTCTCACATCTCCACTTACGTAACCATTCCGCGCCGCCGCCGGTAATTTTCTCCCCTAACCCACACCTTGAGGGCAGAGTCCCCCGAAATGAGCAATTAGTAAAAGGGTCGAAGGCCTCCTCCTCCTCCTCCTCCTCCTATTACTCCTACACATACACATAGCAGACTAATAAACACAAGAGATAGAACTGACGCAAGCAGCGGCAGCGAACTTCCCGTAAAAAAGTCCCATTCCCACGGTGAACGTTCTCTTCTCGCTTGCTCGCGTATATATATATATATATACACATACAAACACTACTCTCGAGGTCTAGGGTAAGCGAGTGAACGCAAGCGAACGAACGAACGCGCGGTCAAAGTCAGGGCCGAGAGGTTGGGCAACGCTCTCTCTCTCTCTCTCTCTCTCTCTCTCTCTCTCTCTCTCTCTCTCTCGCGTGTGTGTGTGTGTGTGTGTA
>JAYJLV010065204.1:0-16663 GCA_036873485.1 Torymus texanus
GAGAGAGAGAGAGAGAGAGAGAGAAAGAGAGAGAGAGAGAGAGAGAGAGAGAGATAGAGAGAGAGAGAAGAGAGTGAGAGGGTGTAAGAGAGACGGTAAATATTCATTTAAACGCGTCAGTTAAACATAACATACTCGATTTTCATGCGGGAATTTTATATTAATTCAAATGCGGTCGTACATAAGCATTACTTTCAAGTATGTAATTTCATAAGCTCATAATTAAGGACTAAGTTAATCTAGAAAAATAATATCAAGAAGTTGGGCGCAACGGTTTTGTTTTAGTTTTCTCACTACATAAAAACATTATGGGTTTGAAGTTTGCATTGTTGGAGTGCAACGAAACTTTAGAAAATTTTTTTTATTCTTAGTATTATATTTTGAATTTTCTCATGTATTTAGCATTTTATAGCATAACCCACCATCAAAATAAAGATTTCACTGTATCATGCCAATTTTTAGCTGTTTTATTTATTTGTGAGAAATTATTTCGTTGCGTCCCAACGTTGCAAACTTCAGACCCATAAAACATTGCCATATTATACCGATTTGAAATCATAATTTGTTATGGTGAACGTTCGTAATTTATTTTATATTTTAGTATAATAATAAAAACAATAAACGAATACGTGTTATACACGTTTTGTTAATTTCTAAAAAAGAAACAACAATTATACTTAAGAAATATGCAATTTTCTGTGTTTAAAATCGTCGTACACTTTTAAAAATAGTATATAAAATATTTAAAATCTTTACTATTGATCATACTTTAATGATGTTTCTATACTATTTTCACCTTTATTATATACAATCGAATAATGTTAATGGTAAACTGTGCGACTAATTACAAAATCTTATTTAAGTTTTTGTAAAATCTGCGTTTTTTTTTAAGGGACGAATACAGGTAATATTTTGGTGTCTTTAGAACAATTGCCAGTAATATCTCTTTTGTAGTTATCATCGATTTCGTGCGTTTTCTGTAAATGTACAGATAAACAGTACTCATCTCATGAACAACCTTTAATTTTTATGATTAATAATGATAATAATGATAATAATTTTTAGTAAAAGTACTGGATCGGGTATTCTTGTTTGCACCTCTGCTGTTTGTACGGCAGATTTATGTACACAAAGTATAACAGGATGTAATTTCTTTAGTCAGATATCAAAACAAAACAAACATTATAGCGAGGTGTTTTGGAATTTATACTCTGAATTAATGTACTATAGTTCTGTTGTACAACTTTTTTTGGCGAAAAAAAAAACTCCTAGCTATTCCATAATGGCCACTTTATTGCCTGAAAAGCCGAGCAACATTCGCGTCTGATTTCATCTTTTAAAGTAGCGAGAATAATAAAGTAAATTAACGGGAATAAAGTCACTTTATCCCATTTTCTACATTTATGATAAATTTAGTTAAAGCTAACTAACTTTCGCACTGATCTTTTTAATCTCGCAACGAAAAGAATTATGTTGACTTTGTGATACTTTTTTTTTATTAACTAGCGAACGATAAAGTATTGATGTATAGCAAATGAAAAGTATTTTTAAATTTGAAATTTTTTTTTTTTATTTCTTTTTAACCATCGAAAAAAAAACATTAAACTGCAGCTGAATATTTTCCAATTAAGATGAGAAAAATATGGATAGGTTAAAAAATTATTTTTATTGTTACATATTTTTCTCAATTTTTTTACCAACTTAATATTATCCGATTGAGTCGGAAAAAATAAAGATGAATTGGAAATTAAAAGTACTTATGTTAATTAAGATTACTATTAATTGTTATCTTGGACTTACAAAATTTCACCGTTACAAAGCTTTCTTTTTGAAAATGCAAAATTGAAAAAGAATAATGTAAAATACTAAAATGTAGTTTTGGTCATTTTGTGATCAGCCGGATCTTGCGTATAATATACGAAGAGGACGTATAAGCACTAATACTAAATTTCAGACATTCCGACAGCGAGTTTATGAGAACAGAGAAAAAAATCGGATCTGAAGATGACCCTTGTGAGACGCCAAATATAAAAGACAAAAACTTGGATGAGTTATCTCCATTCGGTGAGACTTCTTGTTAACGTACGATGATGTAGAAGTAGATACAGTTTAGTGAATCACTGAAGAAGTTTATAAGAAGTGATTAATATGTAATGAAACCAAATGCTTTGCGGAAATCAAAAGGAAAACTATTATTACTAAATCGTGCTCCAAGTCTTCTCGAATAATATTTATCAAATAAAGCCATGTTGTTTGCGTATACTATGACTAGATCTAAAACGGAATTGAAGTGGTGAAAGTAACTTTTGCGTTTCCAGAAACCTCGCAATTTTTTCTTTGGTTATCTTATCAAAGATTTTTGCAATATCGCATAGATTTGCAATAGAATGAATATTCGATATAGTTTGTGGATAATATTTTTGATAACATAAGCCTTGTTCCATAGATTTGAATATGAACTAGTATATATATAAAGTGATTGAAAAGTTTGACTAAAATAGGACGTAGGGATACAAGAAGGCTTTCGAGGTGTTTTAAAAAGAGATTATCTGGATTATGGCCTTTTGATTTTAATATGAGAAGACGAGTTGTCTTTTAGATCAGATCAGGTATAATTTCATTAAAGCAACATTTATTGTCATCACTTTTTAACTTCGAGATATTGAAGTATTTAAGAAATTATCAAAACACAGTGTATGAAGTAAAAACATGTTTTGAATGTACATTGAAACCGCTATTGTTTATTTAGAATTACTCATGATACAAGAATACACCTCATCAAGCATCACCATCATACGCCATTATTGCACGCTTATTATAAATGACACATCTAGGCGCTCCAGCATTCTCCCAGAGATTAACTATTAAGTTTTTAAATAATACTTTAATGGGAATTGCTATTTTTATCTTACGTAAGGCCTTCGTTTCTTAGGAGTCGCCATATGTACTCAAAATCAGTAGTGTATCAGTTTGAATTATGAATTATTACTTTGAAATAATAAAGAACTGGGATTACCTCAATCTAGCTGTACCTAACCCTTTGATTTAACTGGTCATCCAAGGCGATGTTGGCTTAGAGATAGTACGCGAAATTGAAGGATACACGACGATCCGACCTTGGCGTATAGCATTATTAAACGCTTCAGCTAGCGGTAATAGGTTATCGATATCAAAATCCGATTCATACAACGGTACAGCCGCGTTAACATCGGTTTATAATGCTGCTAAGTTGCAATTTTTAGAATTGCCTTAAATAATAGTTTGATTTAGCACGTTTCATTCAAAAAAATTATATTCAAGACTTATAGATAAATCTTCGACGATTCCTGATCTGATTAAAAAATTAATACTTTATCTTCACTATTGATTATTGTGTGATCAATGTAAGTAGCAGAATCACTTTGGACATATTCCTTGATCGAATTGAATAGATGATGCATGTAGAAGGTTTTTCTGTTTAGCTTATCAATATTTAGATCACCCACAATGACTAAATCTTGATACAAACGGCTTCATCAAGTTTAAAAAAAATTCGATCCATGCGGGGCCTTGTGAACGCCTATATAAATAACTGCCAAGAGTAAATAAGGATTTGTAGCTCAAGCTGATAACGTAATATCTATAATATTATTATGTTTATCAATGTTTCGAATATTAAATTATATTAACAATAACAATTAACATCAAATTATAATAGTAATAACTTACAATACAATTCACTGTCAACGTACTTATATAATTTTGAAAATATATATTGCATTTTTTCCAACATTTCCAATATTGAATGTACATGGTTAGATTTAATTACGCATTATTTATTATGCATAACTTATATTTAGATGTATTTGGCACCACCACATATATTTCTTAATTTAGTGAATCTTCAAAAAAACACTCCTCGTGTAATCTGAAAGATACTTTAAACAGTCGTTTGTAACTAACTTTTAATAACAAATAAATTATGATTAAATTTTATTGCCCCTCCCCCCTTTATTATTTAATCGTTTATCTTTTTGACTCGAGTGTGCATGCGCGTGTGTTTCCCTTCGTATTAATACGTATAATTAAGATACAATCGTACAGCTGAATCAAATTCTTGCGCATATTATTATTATTATTATTATTATTAACGTAATATCTAATATTATGAATTCAGTCTCCCATTCATCTTTTTTTTTATTAAAGGTTTATAAAGAACTTTTTCAATCTCGGAGCGTAAAATTCAACTTTTTAATGCGTATTTAAAGGGCAGAAAGTGATCGATTCTCGCTCTCGGGTAAAAAGTAAACACTAGGGCGAATATTAATATACGCAGTAGTATATATGCAATGCAAGCACAAGGTGATATGAGGAAGAAATATGCAAAATCGGGTTATTATAAGCGCTATCTCTTAAATACCGCGCGTTAAGACTTATAGAAAACAGGCCCAATATCGAGTTTGTCGCCTAAGCAAATTGAGAACTTGGCGCCCACAAGGGCGTAGTGTACTATTTCAATTACATGAACTGCGCTCATAACAGGTAATACCGCCAGCTTACATGCAAAACGCGGTCCTTTATAATAAGACAATAAATACCAACACTTGCGCGAATGACGAGGGAAAATCTGGATTTAACTACGGTTCTGTAATAGCAACAATATCTGCTTTATGTTAAAATCAATAATTTTCACAATACGGTTGCAGAGAATTAATATTAAAATACAAAATCTATATACTTCGAGTCACAATTAACGGACAACTATTTTTAGCGATTGTTCCACCGAGTCAGATCATCTTCGAACTGCGCATTTTTAAGAGAGAGTATTTATTTCTGCTGCACCCAAGCTCACTCATGGCTACACTGTTTAGGATGTAATCGTGTTACTTCAAGAAAGTTACGTGTGACTGCATCAAACCAGTCATTTAGGAGATTTGAGGCGCTATTTTTCATGTCTAATTATTTGATCTTCAAACATCTCTTTCCTAAAAAAATGTTTGTCTCGCCCTTCGTGTATATCATAATGACTATATGCATATAATTAAAACTATACTCAGAATTTTTTAGTTGTTTTCTTTAATATCTTCGATGCGATTTTCATGTTCAATAATTAGCATAAATACGATTCCTGTCTTACCGATGCCTCAGTTTTATTTGTGTTATTTAATTATATCATTATCGTTAATTTATCTTCGAAGAAAATCAGTTTGTCCTCCCATCGTGCATATTAAAACCATTATCAAAATTTTTTGAGCGAGTTTATTAGAACCCTCTATATGATTTTAATGTTCAAAAAACTACGTCGGTACAAGATCATCTTAACGAAAATTATACTCATTGATGCAGTGTGGTCAGCTCAATCATTAAAATCTCGAATATTAAAAAATGGTCACTATATGAGTAAATCATTTAACGAAGAGAGAAAGTGAGGGAGAGAGAGAGTGTAGCATTATATCATATACTACGATAAAATAAGATATTTATAATACTAACCTTTAAATGTAGAGGTGTAAAATTATACAGATGGTATAAAAATATAATTTCATATCTTCATCTCAGTCCATGGTATTTATAGCCATAGTTTTGCCAAAAAAATAATTAAATAGTAATTTGTGCAACTGTTTAATAGATTTTTATATTGTTTATATTAATCTAATCATTTTATTTATAAATAAAAAAATTTTTGCTTAAAGTCATAAAGCTGCCAATAATTGGCACATGATTTTTTAGTTCCGAAATTTTATCTACGAAGCATTGGTGTTATCGACCAAAACGTCGATAATCAATTAAGTAAAGGACTTTAATCAAGTGAAAGTAGGAATTCTCATTTTACCTACAATACAATTATCTTGTCCTTAATATCACAGAATATGAAATAAGAAATAATAATGAAACTATTAATACAATATCAATAACAGTAACAACAGATACTCTTAAATTAAATGTTTTATATTCTAAATAAATATTGAATAATGTAAAAAATAAAAACAATGCTTATTAATAGTAGGCCGTGTATTTATTAAATAAAAAAATACTTTAGGATATTAGGGAGTAACAATTAATTTATCAACATTTTTATGATTTTATTTTATTGTATCGTAAATCATTCTCTTTGTCCTATTCACAACACTTATGCACTCAATTTTTTTATTTAAAACAAGGTTCATATAGTATGGTTTTTATTTATTGTACATTCTTAACATTTTCGTAAACATCATAGGTTTCATTCGCTGAATTCCTAACTTATTTCTAATTTAAAATAAACCTGACATTCGCCAAATAAAAGTACAATTTTCTTAAAATAATATGAAATTAATTATTAACAATAAATTGTTTTTAAAATAAATAAATATGTCGCAACTGATATATAACTTTTTCTTAGTTATTCCTTTACAATGTTCTTCCCGTCTCCTTTCTATTCTTTTATACGTTTAATTGTTTAGTTATTAAAAGTACCTGGATTGAGATGGAATATTTAATAACTTAAAGGTATGCGATGAATATTTGTATATAAAATTCGAAGATAAACTCTTATTTTCCAAAATGAAAATTTTACAATCTAATCAGAGTACTTGAGTTTTTAATTGATTTAATTCTTAATTAAATATATATTAATTAATATAGTGAAGTCGTTATTTTTCTTCTCAAACTGTAATTTAATTTTAGAACTATAATAGTTTAGTATGAAAACAAATTATTTCTTTCGGAGCGTTTTACTAAAAAAAGTCTCTTTCATTCCATAAGATTGCATACATTTTCTTAGAGCTTCTCTTAAGGTAGACTAGGTCAATTACTGGTCTATCTGATCGTATACTTTTTGTATACAAGGGCAGTTTTTATTTTTCCTTAGTGAAATAACTTCGAAGGTAATTTCAAAATATTTAAAACAATTATGACTTTTTAATTATACATTAAACAATTTTTGTCTAATAAAAGCGAGTATTTGATAAATCATATATTTATTATCCAAGTCATTGTTATATTGATATGAAAAACATGATATTACTATTCAATAACTCTTAATAAAAGGCAACAAATTGGAAGCACTTGAAGTTTCTTAAAAAATTTATTGGTTTTATCTATAAGAGTGCGATAACTAAACGAATACAGTTTATCAACAGTTTTTTTTTATATTAAATAGCATAATCCGGCTAAATCTAAAACTGTCAAAATCTTTTATTCACTATAAAAATCAAATTTCAAGTGCCTAAAATGATCACCATAGTTGACTTTAATCCTGTGAGTTAATTTTGACAGTATAAAAGAACTCCATAAAGTTTTAATTACTTAGATACGCAGCTAAGCATAACATAACAAACTAACATAATATAACTCGTTAAATAAATATTTTAAGTAATTCGTATAAATATTCATTTTCATATTACATTCATTTCGATTCATGTTTTGAATAATTTCCATAGGATATCATTTTAATGTTGAAGACTAATACTACATTATTGTTCACCAAGATGCTTTTACGTGGAGTTATTGGAAATATATGACCGAGTAAAAAAGATTTTAATTATTTTATATTTATTTCATAACAATTATATAATAATTATGCTATTATAATAAGAAACAATTAAATAATCGATAAAAAATTGTATGCATATTGTAAATTCTAAGTTATATTATATTTTGACTTATTCTAATGTTAATATTCTTTAAATTTCAAGTGAATACGCGTAATAAGTAAGACTTATTACTTTTAAGGATTTCCTGAGAATTTAATACAATTTTTTCAGACTTGGAAAACACTTATTGCTTAAACTTCCATTATCAAAATCTAAGCATTTTAAATGTAATTAATGTTCCTCGTAACCTACTATTCCTATTTAAATATTCAATAATTAAAATATTAATATGTTTATCAATGTTTCGAATATTCAATTATACTAATAATAACAATTAACATCAAATTATAATAGTAATAACTTACAATACAATTCACTGTCAACGTACTTATACAATTTTGAAAATATATATATATTGCATTTTTTCCATCATTGCCAATGTTTAATGTACATGATTAAATTTGATTACGCATTATTTATTATGCATAACTTATATTTAGATGTATTTGGCACCATATATATTTCTTAATTTAGTGAATCTTCAAAAAAACACTCCTCGTGCAATCTGAAAGAAATTTTAATCATTTGTTTGTAACTAACTTTCAATAAAAAATAAATAATATGATTAAATTTTATTGCCCCCCTTTATTAGTTAACCGGTTATTTTTTTCACTTGTGTGTTTCGCTAATTAAGATATAATTATACAGCTATACATATATGTTATGTATTTAAGTACAGCACTGCGGAACACAATGAAAAGTAATCTAGTAATGCACTACCAAAGATATAAGACATTATTGATGCATTGAAAGATTGATGATTCTTAATTTTTTTGTTATACTCGTATACGTAATACTAAAAGTGATGACAAATCGATCATATTTTTGAAATCAGTCGTTAAAATAGAAATTTATTAGAAACGATTATTTTTTCCCCTGATTTATGATTTAAAAGTCCGAATCAATACGCGCTCGTCCAACCGAAGAAAAAGTTAGTCGTATATTTCGCGGGCACGTCGACCCACATTTTATCGGTGCCGTAAATTTTATTTAAAAGCTTTCTTGTTTTGTAATCCTTAATTTCTTACCAATTATGACTCTTGAATTAATATTTATCCAATTCAAATTAAATTTGCCTCAATAGCGAATAAAATTAACTTTCTAGCGAGATGTAAATCATATAAAAAAATGTTATTTCAAATCGTGATTTACGAAAACAGTAAGAATTTGAGACCATTACGTACTATCGTTGTTTTTTAAATTTAATTAAAAATTTGTTATTACAACTTCATATACTACTCTTACAGTTACGTTAGTTTGAAGGTGATCTTCTTAGATGTTACTATTGCATAACATTTCTTTTATTTCAATTGACTTGGAAATAAATTTCTTTTGTTTCGGTGGCATTTACGGAATGCACTGCTACAATTTTCGAAAATCGTACCTAACTAAAGGAACTAGTAATTTAGAAAAGATTTATTGGTTTCCAAGTAACTTTAAACGGAAAATAATACGTTTCTAGTAAACAAACTATTTGATAGTTCGTTTTTTTAGCAATTAACGCTTATGTTTGTTTGAAGTGCTACATTTTTTTTTAAAAACAATGAATTTACAAATAATATTTCCTTAATAACGATGAAGCCAAAACATATCTACGAAACATTTATTTTATAAATACTCCTTACCTATTCGTTCATCTTGATACGACAAACCATATAACAGCTACTATTAAACCTATTGCAACGCCAACTGTTATGACTATCTGTCTATTCTGAAAAAGTAAATATCAAACAAATATAGCACTTATAAAAAAAGCTTAGCAAATAAATGATTTCTATTGAAAGTAATGTTTGTGAGGAGTAATTTTTTTTTAAATACTACATTCAATATTAAGTTCAACATAAAAATAATATGTTATGGATATACTATCAAAGGTTGACTTGACTATAAATTCAATAACCTATTAATATGCGAAACAAAAGTATATTTTATAAAAAGGTTTAAAAATATTGTTATATGTTACACTTTTTCAATTCTATTATGTTTCAAAATGTATAGAATAGTTTATATAAAGTGAAGAAAAGACAATGAAGTTTATAACGTACAATAGAGATTGCCATAAAAATGAATTTCTGTCTGACTTATATCGACTATAACTACTTCCATTCTTGGGTGATGTCCTAGAAAAATCTGGTTTCTGAGCCAAAATTATTTTCCTTGAAGTTGCTTTACTCGCTATATTACACCGTAAAATTTTACATTTTTATGGTACTTCTTACTGTACCAATAACAGTTTATACCTACAGACAAGAGGCGAAATGATAAAAGATATATTTCAATTTTCACAAAGCTCAAAAAATGTAAAACTCATGACAGCAGATGTTTGAAATATAACTTTAACATTTTACTACGCAGAAAGGTTTTGTGATACGTTTAATAAAAGAGAATATTTTTTGAAAAATATCGCACTAGCTTTGAAAGATCGTATAGTTTCAAGCAGAAACCATTTCATTAAATAAACGCGTTAATTGAAAATGATAAGTATATCTTTGAGATACAAAATGTACCTACTCGGAATCATTTAGTTTCGATTGTACAAAGTAGAATCAAGAAGGTTAATTAAAAACTCTAGTTATAATAAACGTATTCTATACCGCTACACTCGGGTTAATTACATTATTATGTTCGCCTAAATTGAAATTCTATCTATACGACTGCATACGAAAATTAATTTTCTATATTTGTTCTACTTCAAGCTGTAATACAAGTGAAATGAATTTATGAAAATTCCTTCGATAGCGTTAAAATGTAGTTCCATAAGTACCTTCCCCTTTCCAAGCGAAGTCATAAACATCAAGGGTACAATTGATTCTAGTTCTGCGATAATACGTTTGATAGCACGGTCATAAAATCATACCGCAAAGGGCATTAATTTACTCAAGTTAGAAATGATATTTCACTTTGAATTTCCAAGCCAAAATTTAATGATCTATATCCAGGACTGGAATTTCGTTTGCGAAAACTTTTAAAACTTATCTATCCCTTCGTTTTCCAAGATCAACCCACACACCATTCACTTAAAGATCTAAGAAAACTTTAGAATTAAACCGCAAGCACGCGCGTATAGCTAGAGCAATTTATACATCGCAAGATAAACGAGCGAAATCTGCTTGGCACCTAATTGGGGCTATGATCGAAACGACTTAGCACAATACCCGAGTGCTCGATATATTCCCTTAAATGTGGAACACACGTGGGTGGCTCATTGATCCCGACAGCGAAGCAAAACAAATGAAACTCCGCGCGGCAGTGGTTCATACAAAGCGCATTATATAAAAAAAAAGAAAAAAAAACGCTTAGAAAGAAAAGAACGAAGTAGTAAAAGAGAAAGAAGACAGGCAGAGGCGAGAAATCCGCGCGCGTACGCGTCGTAAAAAATCTTAAGCTCAGCGGGGGAAAAAAAAGCTAGGTGTTATATAGCATGGTAGCAGCGATACGGCACATACACAACTAATAGCTGCGCTTGCGCTGCGCGGCAGACGCACGATCCGAGAGGGCGGGAAAAGTAGTCGGCGCGTTCTCCACCACAACTATAAGCATATACGCGCTTACTCGTTATACCACACGGATTGGTATTGCTATCAGAGACAGACGGAAAAGCACAAACTAAAGAGAACCGCAAGTAGAGAGAAAGAGAGAAAGAAAGAGAGCGAGAGGGAGGTGAAATATAATCGACTTAGAGCTTCTTACCTGTCTCCTTATCTTGGCTTCCCTGCATTCCTCCATGACGACCTGGGCCAGCACCGGCCCGAGGTTACCACCTCCGTGGCTGTGGCTTGCCTCCATACGGTTCAACCCGCGCTCCAGTTCATGATGACGGGATATCTGCTCGGATACCTCATCGGAGGGATCCCTATACCGTTGACCTCCACTCTCGTGGTACACCATGGTTACAAACTATAACTTAGCCTTGAGTTGTTGTATATATATATATAAATATACTGATGAAGCACGCACGTATACTGCTGTTGTTCTGGCAAAGGGCGCACGAGTGTAGCGCTTTGCTCGGGAGTCGCAAACCGACTGCGACGACGGCGCCAGCGATTTTCCGCGTCGGCGCCGTCTCGTCCCTCTATCTGTCCCTCTCTGTCGTACGCTTACGTTCTTGCTCGCCCTCTGCCCTCTTCGGGGTGGGCGGACGCATACAGTGCACTACGCTCGCTTGTGTGCACACACAGAGAAAGATAGAGAGAAGGGAGTCCTCCCGCGAAAGCAAGCAAGCAGCGAATGCGCGGGGGAAAATGGGACAGTTTTTTTTTTTTTTTTACAACACGCGCGCATCGCGCTGTAACTCATTCGCGAGCGAGAGCGCAACCCGTGCTGTTCATCCCTCGATGTGCGCTGGAAACCTTTTGAGGCGAGAAATGGAAGCGCGAATTTAAACTTTAAAAGGATTCGCATGATTATCGTAGGAAAGTGGGGATGGCGCAAGCGCGTCTGTATGCTACACTACTGCTTTAAGTTATTTTCTTTTTCTCACTTTTTTTTTCTTTCTTTCAACTCTTTCTTAGCCGCCGTCGCCACCTCGTCGAAGAAACTTTTCATTGTAATGTACCGAAAATGTACTTGGCAGAATTTCAAATTATGGCGAGAGAAAACGCACGCGACAAAATTATCATGAGATTTATAGAGGGCCATAAGTAGAGCATAGTCAACTTTTAGGTTACTGCTTTGCAGCTTTCGAAAACAAATCTGGTAGCTTATAGTCATGTATATATGTGATGCGACATGGTTGCAGTTCGCGGGTTAGCGAGCTGAACAAAAAAAAAATTCATTAGGATATTTAAGTGGTAAATGATGCATGTAATTACACGCGTATGCTAAGCATCCAGATAAAGGGAAATGGTCCAAGGATTAATTAACACTTTAGTAGAATTTTCTTACACGGTGTACTTTTTCCAAATTCACTTTATTATTTTTGTATAGCTTTGCATTACTAATATTAAATTTCTAAAAATTGTTTCATACTATTAATTTCAAATAACCGATAATCTGCAAAACAATGAAATGAGTAATGAGAAATACCATCATTTTATTAGCGGTTGTTTTTATTCCGATATTATATCAATATTGTTCGTTCAATATCTTTTTGCTCTTAACAGTATTCCCTCATTTTTCGCTAGATTGATCATCATTCTTCCTCGCAAGTGCCATTTTATCATTTTCACTCCCGTGCTCTCTAGACCTAAGTTCTTTCATTTATCTTCGCCTTGGTATAATAGTTTTTCTCAAGTTTACAATCCTTATCTCGAGGAAACAGATTCCAATAATTGCATACTTTTTTGCAATATTTTTTGCTCACCCGATTCATTTAATTCTCGACAATTTATTCTAATAACTATTAGGGATGATGTTTTAGGCTATCTAAAAATGTTGTCAGTAATATATTTTTGCAGTATTTTTGCACTTAATTGAATATAAATTATAAAAATATACAAAAATGAATTGAAGCTTCTTTTATTTGACAAGATTTTAACCTGAGCTAGATTGCGTACTTAACGTTATTCCGCAAAAGAATTTAAGATGTTTACATAACGAATTATAGACAAAAAGCTAATTGAGCTTAGCCCGGGATACAACGTTTTCTACATGAAAAGTCTTACCTTTAGTATTAAGCTATTGTCACTCGCGCAGTTTTCTTCGGAAACATCTTCGGAAAAAAGTGCTATTATTCTTAATTAAATAACATAAAAAAGTGCATTTATATGTGAGGCTTACCATGTCGGACTTGGCCCACTTATATTGCACGAAATCCAAGTCACTTACGAAGAGAAGTGGAGCTCCTCGTATCATGCATTCTGATGAGACTTGGAGAACTATTTCGTGAAGTCGAAAATTTGCTATTCGTGCCCTAATCTCGAATTTTCGTCAAGGACCTCGTTAACCAACGACATCGAACAAACAATACTGCGGCTTATAGAAACTACGCTATTAACATTTAGAGTTATCAAAATTTTTAAAAAATCACTTATAGTTACGTGGGAGCTTACAAAATTCATTCTTTAAATTTGCATGGTGACATAAATGTCTTCACTCTAAATGCAAAAAGAAAATGCTGTGAAATTTCTGCCATCTTACGTTTTTAACACTTTAAAGTGATTTTACTTGGGCTTCCTAGAAGTATTATAGAAGTTTTCCATTCCTTAATTCCACTAGCTTTTAGTTTAATTTTATTACCCAACTTTCTTTTCGATGGCACTTTAATGTATTATAAAAAAGAAAGTAACATCGCGAGAAAATATTAATATAAGTGTAATTCATATTTCATATATTCTCCTCTCTAAAACTAATACAAATCTGTGGAACGGAAGGGTGGCTTCCCTCGTTAGTCTATGTTAACAGTCTTCAAACAGTGTGCTAGGGGGTATGGGGGAAGAAGAGCGGTTGCTTATCTTTCCCGCAAGAACAGAGAATTCAGAAGGGCCTTTAATCCATTCGTCTTTCGAAAAGCCATATACATCGTCATTCCTGTCGTTTTATTTCCCGAGCCCTGGGCCACGTTCCAAGCCCATTTTCCACTCTATTTCCTTTTGTACCGCGAAACCCGAAACAATCTCCGAATCATTATTTTGTGATTTCTTTTTTTTTCCTACCAGGGAAAGAGGGGGAGGGAGACTACGCACGAAAGAGAGAGAAAGAGGGTTGCGGGCACAAAAAAAAACTAAGCATCTCGTTTCCTCGTGGAAAGCTTTTTATCTAGAAAAGTGTTGAGCAAACTGGAGGACAGAAATGCCTCCCCTGTGAAGATGGGAAATCTTCGCGTCCTCTTAGGATATGTGGAAAGCAAATTGTTAGGTGCAATTGTCAAAAGTGTGTTTTTTTTTTTTTTTTTTTTTTTATAAAAGTGATCAAATTAAAAGTTATTTAAATAAGCTGTTATGTTTATGTATGAATAAAAAATATAGGGATACCGAAAAGTTTATCACTAACGTTATGATTTTACTTCTTTAAAAACATATATTTTGTGCTTAAATTATGAGCTTTTCTGTATAGAAACTTTAAGGTCATTCAGGCTAACGAGGTTATCGTTGGTATTGACTTTCCTAGACATTGTCAGAAGCTATCCTTTAAAAAGGAGAGCAATAGCAACTATCTTTTATATATTATTTATATTGCAGTATTGATTATTATATTAATTCAATATTTTAAAGTAGGACTTTTTCATAGAAAACTTCTAATATAGATATCATTAAACTTATTAATAAAAATAAATGTTACATTTTCATGGCTAAAACTTTGTAATTTACTTTTGTTACTTTTAAAATACCCCAAAGCTATTTAGAAAGTAATTTTATTAAGAATTATCACAAGTGTGAGACCCGAAATTGTATTCTGGATTATAGCCAACTCGTTACTGAAGTATGATTCTATACATCATCATAATCATGTCATTTAGAAATAATTTTCTTAGATTATTATTAATGGTAGTTGCGTACTATTTCTCATATAGAACAATTTAATTTTCTATTTGGTATAGTATAATGTAAAGTTTAAGAAATTCTTGTTGAATTATATATATACTCGCATAAATGTATCACAAGTTGCTTGTTCGTTTTATCGCAAAAATGACCAAAGGAAAATGTTTGTAAGTTTTAAATAGCATTTCTTTTTGAAATTCTATTGGCACTTCTGGGCAGGGTCGTTTAAAACAATAACAAAGTTTTATGTTTCTGAAGAAAACATAATCAGCGCAAAGGCTTAGTACTCCAACTTTAAACTGTTGCAATTGGCTTCGTCTTGTACTTACTTGGTGTCTTTTATACGCCGTTTTTTCTTTCTATTGTGTCATTTTACTTTTCTTTCACACAAGTTTAAAAAATTTTAAATTTTATTGTTTGCTGTAACTTTTATTATTTAAATCTTAGAAATCACCCTCTCGGTAAAACGATATATATATACATATAAAATAGTTGAATAACATAACTTTTTAATATTTATTTTATTTCAATAATACTTAATTGTATATAAAGTATTCATTTATCAGAGTTTTTTAAACGTAAAGAATAAAAAATAGCTTGTAAATACTTTTTTATATTGTTTTTCTTTTGTAGAAGTATATATATATATTTATTTTCTTTAGATCAAATACTTTTTATTTCTTACGATCCATTGCGCTAAATACCTTGAAGCAACTAAGCCATCGATCTTGCCTGTTGCGGGTTAACGGCTCTAGATATCCTTCGTCGGAACGCAGTAGGGATTTTGCACGACAATTCGTGGTAGGGTCTGCTGGCAATGAAGTATATAGCGAACTGCTATAAAAAGAAGAGGATAATGAAATTGCCTACCTTGAAAGACATTGCTTTCATTTTGATCTCTGTTTAAAGAATAACATATATCGAAATTGTTAAAACATAACGGTTATTTTTAGATTTGTATAAATGTAGGTAGTACCAATGTAATATTAATAAAAACTTGTATCTTTTTATCTAACTTAATCAAGTTCTTTTTCATTAATTTATTGTTGTTTAAATTAGTGAAAGTATCATGTAAAAGCTAAAACTCGATATAATATTATAGCAGGACTAATTTTAGGTACTAGAATTATAAAAAAATTGTTTTTAAAATTGTAATACCTCAAATACAAATATCGTTAGCTTCTACCTTCAACCTTATGCTTTTATTAAGAACTTTTAGTTTTATTTATCACTTATGAACTTAAGAAAATCTTAAAAAATGTAGCTGTTTTGGTGTACATATAAGATCGTACTTAGCTGTGTAAATTTAAAAAAAGTTTTAGACATGATGACCTAGAACCTTGAACTAATTTAAATGTAGAAATGAAAAACAATTACTTGATTATGAACTTTTTATTATTTGAAGTCTATAAATCTTATTGAAAATATATATCGTTATATATTTTAAGTATATTGATGTTATCTGTATGTGTTATGACAATTTTAAAACAAATTTGAAGAAAATAATTTAATTTATTTTTATCAAATTCGTTTGATACTACCCTGGTAGAAATTGGTGTATTAAAAATAGGGCCAAATCTCAGTAAATGGTCAAGAGAAATGACTAATTATTGGCTCCCGGTGAAACGCTTT
>JAYJLV010065215.1:0-16658 GCA_036873485.1 Torymus texanus
GCAAATGAAAGGTCATCTTGTCTAGTTTTATTTTCTATATTTAAATGAGATTTAAAACTTCCCTAAGTTAAATGGCTGCCATTCCAAAAGAGGCTTTTTCACGAGTTTTTTCGAAATAAACCTAAAAAAATCGAGAACATTAGTTTTTTGAGCGTTAGGATCTAATATTACAGTTTTCATTATATTTCCACACCCAAAAACTTATCTCAAAGTTTGAACCAAATCCAGGACCCGAAGGTAGTGCACTCTCCTGGTTAGTTTCTATTAGTTTCTTGTCGTGCAGCTCTTTTGCTTTATTTATGATTTTTTTTAATGAATTTGTATCGTTCTTATATTCTAACGTTTTTACCGTATTATTTGGATCTTCTTTCCATATTTTGTACAGTTTTTCTTTGGTCTTACAAGATTTAATAATAGCGCTAGTTATCCAATTATTTCTTGGATACGAGTTATTAGTTTTGTTAGCTATTTTAGTAAAACAGCTTTGCTTAGACATATTTTTATATTTTCTAACAGTTGATTCATACTTAAATTGGGATCATTTACTGACAGAATATCATTCCAATTTATTTTTTTGCCATTGTCTTTAGTTGTAGTTTATACTATTAATCTTATGCATGTTTGTCGTAGTTCTTATTTTATTTATTGACATAAAAAGTAGATAATGGTCTGTTAGAGGTAGGCGCAGTGTAAAAGTTTTATAATCTATTTTGTTTAGTCTTATAAATATATTGTCTATGCAAGATCCTGAACTACCTGCTAAGCCAGATGGTCTGGTAATGTTACGAAAACCTGGGCAGTAGCCATTCTCCATAAATGTATGTAAAAATTCTTGATTAAGGGTGTCAAGATTAGAAATATCAAAATTAAAGTCTCCCATAATGAGGTTATTTTTACATTTTTTGTTATGATAGATTAAATTTGTCAGCTTTAATAGAAAATCAGTTTTTTTTAATATCATGTCATCTATAAAGTGCAGATAACATAATTTCTTTATTATTTTCTAGTGCGATTTTGGAATTAACAACTTTAAGATTATCTATTTCTAATATTTCTGTTGTTTCAATTACGAGGTCTTTAATGTAAATTACCAGGCCATCATTTTGATTGATATAACTACTGTTATAGTACATTTTATACCCTGTTATATTGAACGAATCAGGGTGTATAAGTTTCCTAGTTTCGCTGTATAGAATAATGCATGGCTTTATATCAAGGCTTTTTAATAGAACTAGTAGATTATTAAAATTAGCATTTAAACCTCTAATATTTACATTCAAAATAACTTCCTTTTCAAAAGCCATGCATTTGTTCAGCTCGCAAATATTATCACAATTATAGTCACTGTTTATAATACTGTTCTGCATATTAGTTACTATATCAATACTGCTATTCATTTTCGTTTGTTTGTTTTGGTGTCTCATCGTTTCCTGGCTGTTGTGTATCTGTGGCTTCTATACTTGCGAATCTTGCTCTTCTTATTGTTGGATTCCGTTGAATTTGCAAACTTTCTATTTTACCGAAATATCTCGGAAATGTAGGTTGAATCGGATAATCAGTAATATCTATGTATTTTTTTATTCTTGATTTCAAAATTTCACAAAGTTCACTATCAATTGCTCTGTGGTTTGTGTCATATTTCGTCATAAACTTTACAGCTTTCATACCCAACAAACAATCTGCTTTTATTATCGCTAACGTATTTGTACAATTCTGATGTAACTTCAATTATTGCACTTTTCCTCTTTGTTCTTTCATTCGTGAATACGTGTAGGAGTTTGCACTTATCTTCCATATGATTAAAATATCGTTGATTAATGTCTTGTTCAGTCTCCAAATCACTATTACAATCTAAATCAATATCTATTACTTTTAATATAGGTTTTTCATTTGTTTTTTATTTCTTAAGAAATGCTGGTGTGTCTAAGGAACAATAAGAATTTTATGGCAGAATTAAAGAGAAGTAATATGTTAGAAAAGGGAACTAAAATAAGTGTATATCGTAAAGGAGAGGAAAACTTTCATAAATATTTCAAGGAAGATTCAAATCTAGTTTACTGCACCGATGTAAAAGAACTAATAGGTGAATCAAACCAAATGTGTATAAACCTGAGAATGGGAGACTATTCATTGATTCATCAAAACGCAACATTAAAGCAGTACTTCTTCACATTACGAACAAGTACGCTCCTATACCGTTAGCACCTTCATCTACGCTTAAAGAAGAGTACTCTAATCTTCAATTAGTTTTGACAAAAATAAAATACGACGAACATAAATGGCAAATATGTGGATACTTGAAAATTCTATCTATCATACTTGGACAACAATCTGGATTCACAAATTACCCATGTTATTTGTGTATTACATAAATATTGTGAAAAGAATGGTACGTAATTTTGAAAAATGAGGCTGCCTCATGAACCTAAAACTTCATTTACTTCATTCACACGTTGATCAATTTCCCGAAAATAACGGGGACTTTAGTGAAGAGCAAGGTGAAAGGTTTCATCAAGATTTGAAAGAATTCGAACGCAGATTTCAAGGACGGTGGGGCATAAATATGTTGGCAGATTACTTTTGGATGATAAAAAGACAAAAAACTACTAGTAGGGGACAAAAACGTGTCAGAAATCCTCTACATCGGTCATTTGAAGAGAAACGTGTGCGTAAACGTAAAACAATGTAGATTCTCATTTTTTTACACTCAAATTTTTATCGGAGTCACTGATCATGAATCAATTCAAATCTTATTTAAATTAACAGTCAAAGGAAACCATGATCTATGTTGTAGAAAACCCTCAAAGAAGTGATTAAAACATAGATTTTGAGAAAAACCGAATAATTTACCTCGTTTACTCCCTACTAGCGCCCCTGGGAGTAATTTTTTTTCATTTAAAATCATATTCATGATCAGCGATCTCGGAAGATTCTCGGGTAAGATTTCTAATGACTATAAACTCTTACAAAGTAGTAGAATCCAATTGTAATCGTGTTTTAAACAAATTCGTGATGAATTTGGCCTATTTTGGGTTCTTTAGCCTTTCCAACGCCGCCTGAAGGGTAAAAGTATCTGTAAAAAATTTTCCAAACATATTTTTCGATGTATTTTTTCCCGTAGAATTAAATTCTGAAGCCAAATTAATCGTATTCCTCCTTCATTTATTTTTATTTTCTAACAACTATGAAAAGTTCGTAAAAAATGAGGTTTTTCCTTTATAACCTCAAAATTCACTACGGAGGTATTTTTATTGCAGATTCGGATTCAGCGTCGACAGAAACGTAAGAAATCATAGGTCTGGTCAAAAGTACAGACAACTTGTTTTTTGTGTGCCTGTGTTATTTGCAAGTGTATACTGTGTGCTCGTCCATATCCCAATTCCCTTTATTTTAGTAAGTCATCACCGCCATCATAGAATCGGCGAAGGAGTTGACGTAGCCGTTGAAGTCAGTGTGGAATGGTAATTCGTCCGAACTCCTCAGTGAGTCGAGGCTCAATAGCAGGTAGAGAGTGAAGGTAGTGACGAGCAGTTGCTTAAGGAAGTCAGACTGATGGTTTGACCCAGTCAACTACGTTACAATTGGAATAAATGATGTAATTCTAAATTATTTAATATAATTTGTATTCAGATATTAAGAAATTGATAATAAGCTCAGCAAGTGTTTCTAATCACACGGTTAAAATTATGGGTTTAGAGAGTAACAAATATTTCTATTTAAGAATCATATCTCACCTGCTAATATGGAAATAGGATGTGAATCTCGTATAAATCCATGTCGATCAAAATCATCCATTTCTGAAAAAACAATACAGAGATAATTTATAGAATATTATTAAATTTTTTATTTTATTGATGCTATTAATATCAGAAAAATATATCATGGGATTTTTGCATCTAAAAATCTTATAATAGTAAAGTGGTAACCGCCATATACATAATTTGTTATATACATCGAATCCGGTTGATTGCCCTGTGTAGCTGATTGGTTTAGAAAGAGACTTATCGATGCAATGAAAATTTGTTTCATACTCCGTGCGCGAAGCTCGATTTCGCACACGCTCGAATAAAAAATCATGCGCTAAATCAAACCTTCTACACGTCGGATAAAATAATACGTTTCAATATGCAAGAGTTATGTTATTTGCCCAGTGGTCAACCAAAAGGAGGTGGTTCGCAGGTAATGCACAAGGTAATACACACACGCCCATACAGTCTGCGGGGTAAGTAATATGTGCTACAATGTGTGGTAAACTTATTTATTGAAGTACGACGTTACAGATTGGAGGCCCGACAGAGACTATCTCGTCGCCGATGTGAGAGCGGTGCATAGGTAATGCATTCATTATTATCTTCTTTGTCTTAGCTGGCATTGCAATTCTCTATTTCATTTCATAGCTACCTTCTGGAGCGATAAAGTAGATGATCGGACAAAGGCTTGGATGCTCGAAGGCTGAGTCATATAGCTCTTCCGGGGCGAAGTTCAAGGACATCCTCGTCTTGGGCATTTTGGGCAGGTTACTGTTTTATACTTATATGTTGTTATTTCTTATTTTTGAGCTTGTTATTAGATATATCGATGCAATCAATAAGATTGATAGTAAAAGTGTAGTTAGGCTTACAGACTTGTAGAATTGTACTGTGAACTGTTCGAACGTCATTGTAGGCGTCGTCGATAATTTGAAAGTTTCCAATGGCTCGTAATTCAGCTGATGGTCCTGATTATACCAGGCAGAATCAGGCTTGATTATTTAACTTCTTCAAGGTCGTCAGTGATTTTGTAACCTTGAATTCGTACATCATCTCCTTGTACTTGATGTGATCCTCGGATTGCCGTCTCATTATCGTTATATTTGATCATTATTGCATAGTTACTGGATACAAGCGTTAAATTTTGAGACAGCTTATGTGTCAGTATTAAAGGTGTGTTTGCTGGCTTCTCTTCTTCTGTTGTAATTTGGCGACATAAGTAGCCAATTGTTCCTGTATAAATTGACATTTATTAGTGGAAAACTTGATTTATAGACCTGTTAAACTATAGGCTGGGGTAATCATTTCAGTTTGATTATTGTTATTGGTAGTAGCAAGTCTTTCGCAAAGGGAAAATTCAATAGGATTAAGGATGAGAATTTTGATGGTGTAAGTAATACAGTTTTGTCAAATAGGATCGATCCTTTGGCAAAGCGAAAGTCTAGCAAATTTTGATAATTCAACATTATTTCCTTTCGGGAATAAATTTCTAATAAATTTGTGCGAATATCTAATAATATGTAAGTATTTCTATATCAAATAATTGATCGGGAAAGATGAATGATCTTCTAATTTTATTGAGTAAATCCAAAAAGTGTTGCTCCTCAATTATAAGAGTAACGACAGCTTTTAACAGGTTAAATTCCGGAACTTGGTTGCCTAAAGCTTTTTCTACGTTTTATAGATTTTTGTTGATTACGTCTGTCTGGTTACTCATGTATTTGCTTACTTTATTCATAATGCTTATCGATGTATTTAGAACGAATATATTTTCCTGATGTCGGTGTTTAAGAAGATTCCAGTAGTGATTTATTTCGTCTCAGTCATTAGCGTCCGAGTTTCCGAAAACGTATTTTATTACTGTTCTAGGTCGTTTCTTAAGCCCCTCTTTATTCGTGTATTTGGGGGTATTAACTGCTGTAAATTTTGGTATACTTCGTTGCATAGGATAGCGGCTTCCTCCAATATATTTGATCCTTTCATTTCTGAATGGTCTGCTAATAACGTATGGTTGCCAAGTATGTGTTTGTAGGTTGTGACATGGCAAATTGCACGTCACATGAATCGACGTACGTAAGCGCGGATGCAAGACGGTATTGGCGGGTGGCGCCTTGATGTGCGACGTTGCACGCACATACATACATACGCGCGTCCGTCCTCATATGCTTACAGAATGCAACAGCATTCCCCCTTACGTCCCTCCCCTTCCCCTACAAGTCCTAGCTGCAGCCAGACTAAGACGTAGCGGTAGCTGGAGCTAGAGCGAACGAGCATTCTTGCCCATGTACGTAACATCCTAATGAGAGGCCCTGCTGCTTATCTACAAGTAATTTTTGGTATCGCTGTGCTGTTTTATCGCATTGCTGTTTTAGAGTTTTTATGTATATTTTTTTATTTTCTATAGTTTTAACGAAATCGCTGGGTAGTTTTTGCCGTTCCTTTTATTTTTGAAATAACTTTTATACAGTTATTCTGGTAAATGGTGGGTATATAATTATAGGTTTGTGTCAATTTTAGATTCTCATTGAAATTATCCTTCAATACTCGGTAAGTAATAATTTCTATTTCTTCTTCAAGTATTTGCGTTTCTGCGCCGTTTTTATTAATTTCAAAAGTGTATTCTACCTTTAACTTATCCTTATTTCTTTTAGCGGTTTATCGTTTTCTGGTTTTATTATTACGTTATAATTAACGGTGTGAATTTTTTATCGGTTATAGGTAGCAAGAAGATCGGATCTTCCTCGCACGTGTGGACTGCTGCCATGTCGTCATCGAATAGCTTCTCGATTTCCTCAGCAATAACGGGTGCTTCATCAGCAGTCTGAAGTACCACAGAAAGTGAATCATCTTGTGTTTCATTGTCATGAATTTGGATGCAGCTTATTGTTAGAGTGTCGACTACGTATGTTTCACTTCCCTTTTTATATTTACTTTCGTAGTCGTATTCCTCAATTTTTATTCTCCACCGAATCAAGGACCAAAGCCGCATTAAGGATTTATGGTCCCTTTCTATATAAAATTTTCTTTTATAGACGTATGACCGATAATGTCGACACGCTTGCACGATAGTCAGTAGTTCTTTCTCCATGGTCAAGTAATTTTGTTTTGCCGAATTTAAAGTTCACGAATAGCACGATATGAGGCTTTTGGAGTTTTGTGATAGAACGGTACCTAATGCTATGTTTGAAGCATCGCTGGTAATTTAAAACGGTTTTGAGAAGTCCGGGCAGGCAAGTATTAGTGTACTTGTGATCAGTTCTTTGAGTTTGTTAAACGCTTCAATGAATTTTTCATCTAGGGTCCACGTTTTCCTTGTGTTTAAGTCTTTCTGTCATTGGCCTTGTTATCTTCACATAATTTCTTATGAATTTCCTGTAGAATCCCGTTAGTCCTAAATATGATTTAATTTCTTTCTGTGTTTTGGATATGGGATAATTTTCGAAAAAATTACTATATCGTCCATGTAGAAAAATCAAAATTTGTGTAGATACTTCATCAAAATTCTATCCATAAGTCGTTGAAAAGTCGCTGGAGCATTCTTCAATCCGAAAGGCATTCTGATGTATTCACAATAACCATTCTCAATCATAACAGCCGTTTTTCTATCGAGTCTTCGTGCACTGGAATTTGGTGGAATCCCTGAGCCAAATATAACGTAGTAAAATATGACTATTTACCCAAATTTTCCAGAATCTCATCCATTTTTGGTAATGTATATTTATCTTCAATTGTCTTGTCGTTTAAGTTTCGGTAGTTTATCACTAGCCTCCATCTTTTCATTCCTTTAGTGGTTGGTTTTCTTGGTTCGATCCAGACGGGTGATAAGTGCGGCGAATTGCTGGGCCTAATAATATCGTCGTTGATTAGCTTTCTAACCTTGTTTTGTATTTCCTATTTTAGATGGTATAAGTACCTGAAACTCTTTCAATAAATTGGGTTATCATCCTTCGCCCTAATGGTATGCTAAACTGTAGTCGTCGCTTATAACTTTTTATTCTCATTATAGAAGCAGTCTTTGTATTTGCGACACAGCGATGTAATTTTATCCTTTTTTTCTTCGTTCATATAGTCAGTCGTATCTCTGGTATTGTCCGTTGGTGATGATTCACTTTAGCTGTCTTGTATTTATCCGGTTGATTTTTCAAATAGTTAATTTCGAATTTTGACGAGCTAAAAGTTTGGGTCCTATAATTTATATTCGCCTCAAAATTTTCTAAATCTTTATGTCCTGTAAGACAGTCATATGTTGAATACCATTCTGCTATAAGAAAGGTTATGGAAGTATTACCGCCTAATTCATGTACAATGGGGAAAGTAACTTCATGCGTACCCTTCGTTACCCTGTGGACTGATTTAATATCAAATGAGTTTTGGACGATAAATTAAAAAAATAACTTGTATGATATTTGAGGGTTAATAATGGACGAAGATGCACCAGAGTCGATTAGAAATTTAAAGTGGTGGGTTCAGTGTAACTATATGCGGAAAATCGGGTGAATTATCAAACGAATTTAAATTTACTATGTTATGTTGTTCATATCGGGATCCTGCTGAAAATTTTGATCGTCGATAGTTTCGTAATTTTCTAAATTCATATGTTCTTCATTCATCGGATGTAATTCGTCTAGTACATTTGCTTCATATTCTTCGTTTTGTTTTTGCTGACAGTGCAGCTCTTCTGCTATAAAATTGGCTTGTTTTGTGCTTCTGAAAACGTTATTCATTCTGGCAGGTGAAAAATTATTTGATCGATTAGCTTCATTACCGGTCGGTCTGTTAGTATTTCTCGTGTTTATTGACATAGGCGTTGGCTGATTATTTTGCAGTCGAGGTGAGTTATTATTATTATTATAGTTTCGTTCAAAATTATTACTTCCAAAATTTATGGGGTTAAAGCCGGGTGGTGCTTGAGCAGCCGCGGATCGCGATCGAGGTAAAAATCAATTTTAATTCGTCGATGTTCCGGGGTTGTTAAAAGGGTTGGTATTTCTCGGATTCCCGATTGTAGAAAATAGATTCACATTTTTAGAATCAACGAAAATATTCTGTTTTAGTTTGTTTTCGCGTTGTCTTATGCGACATTTCAGTAGCCAGCTTCGATGTTGCCTAATTCAAAGTATATTAAATGGGTGTGGTAGGATTCTTTAATACCGTTAATGAACGTGTATTACGCAACGTTTTCATAAAATTTGTTTTTAATAGTTTTAGTATCTTGGACGTTTAATTATAAGTGTTTTGTCAATTTGTATAGACGAGTCTTAATTTCGTCTACATATTTTTCAAAAACAAAATGTACAAATGTTGCTTCTATACAGTGCGTCTCAAAACTATAGAAACACCTACTTGTTACACGGTATAAGTAGTGTAAGTCTCGCAAATTAATGTGATGATCAGTCAGAACTTTTCTTACCTGTTTCAAACATAGAACTCAAACGAAATCAATCGTTTTAAGGTGTTAAAATCCATAAAAATATATTTTTATTCACTTTATTTAAACAATGAACAAATTATTAACAATTATGCCGTCCCATAACTATAGAAACACTTTACGAATTCTCTATTAAACCAAGTGATACTTTATTTTCATTCATAGTTTTTATTAGTTTCTCATAAAATAATACAAATTTAACTACTTTTATAGAGAGAATATATTTACTTTCAGAAAGAAGTTGATTTTTTCTTAATTGTGAAGATACTAATCAACTACGTTTTAACTGTGTATTTGCACAATATTTTATAATAATATTTAAAACAAGCACATGTTTGTTTTGACTTATAATATTTTTTTGTAAGAAATTTTTACTAGTAAAGTAAAAATTAAGCTTAATGCAATATTTACATTAAATTTTTTATTTTTTATGTATGCTTATGTTTATATTTCTGCTATCCGCTGCTTCAAATTGATATGTGTTTTAACCGTCCTACCGTCGATAACGTAGATACTTTTTTAATTCTTGTAGTAGAAATCGTTCGGCGTAACGACGAAAGCTTTTTCGAATGAAAAAGTAGTATAATAATTTTCTGTAATAAATTGACAATGCCCAGAGGTAAATATTTAACTGATCACGAAAAGGACGAATCCAAGCATACCGCGAAACTGGGTTAAGTCATAGAAAGATATCATAAAATCTTGGTTGATCTGTGAAAATTATTCGTTTTTTATAAGATCCTGCACTTTATGGTACAAAAAAAGTAGGTGGACGAAAAACAAAGATTACGTCTCGATTGGAAAGGCAAATTGTTAACATAGTATAGCTAGTAATTCCATGATTAGTTTGAATAAAATCAAAAGCCGTTTACCAGTAAGCATTTCCAAATCATCGATACATCGAGTATTGCAACGGTCTACTTTTATCACTAGACAAAAAATGCAGAAAGTTCCAAGATTATTGCCACGACATAAAGAAGCTAGAGTAGATTTTGCTAGATTGAACATGACTACAAACTTTGAAATGGTAAATTATTAACGTTTTTGAGTAACGACAAATTGTGATAATTTTTAATTTTCAAGGTGGTATTCTCAGGAGAAAAAATTTAACCTTGACGGGCCAGATGGGGTCCACTCTTATTGGAGAGATTTACGAAAAGAATCACAATACTTCTCCCACAGAAATCTTGGTGGTGGCAGCATAATGGTATAGGGAGCATTCAGTTCTCATGGAACTTTGCCGTTGGCGTTTTCGTCTTGCAAAATGAATTCAGCAGAGTACATTCGTGTGTTAGACGATAATTTATTACCTTTTATGGACAATAATGAATATTGAGATCTCATTTTTTAGCAAGAGTGCGTCAATACATGGGAGTCGAGAAACCAAAAAATGGTTTACTGATAATGACATTTTAGTTTTGAGGTGGCCTGCGTGTTTTCCAGACATGAATCCTATAGAAAATCTTTGGGGTATTCTTATTCGTAAAGTGTATGCCGATAATAAATAATATAACTCGGTGCAAGAGTTAAAAAATGAAAAAAAAGTTCTACAAGCATAGCGAGAGATTGACGCTGATACCGTTAATAAAGTCACCAGTATGCAGAGCCGAATTTTTGAACTAATTAAAAACAGCGGTGGACAAACAAAATATTAAAATTAAATTAAAACTCAATTAAACTTTTAAAATGCATATATTTCATACATTAATTTAGTTAAATTTGTATTCTTTTGTAAGGTATTAATGCAAACTAGTATTGTATGAGGAATTAATTAATAAAAATAAAAGTATTACTTAGTTTAATAGAGAATTTGTAAAGTGTTTCTATAGACGGAAAAATTGTTAATAGTTTGTTCATTCTTTAAATAAAGTGAATAAAAATATATTTTTATGGCTTTTAACACCTTAAAGCGATTGATTACTTTTGGGTTTTATGTTTGAAACATGTAAAAAAAGTTCTGACTGATTATCACATTAATTTGCGAGACTTACACTACTTATACCGGGTAACAGCTAGGTGTTTCCATAGTTTTGGGATCCACTGTATATTAAATACTTATCCGTAAATTTATCACACGATCTTAAAATAGAAATTAAAAATCTCCGTGTAACTATTATATGAGATTTGATATGGGAATATCGGACATCAGGTTTCATATAAGATTTCATATAAAATTGCAGACGAGTCCGGGCATACATGTGATCTCATATCTGAAATATTCACATGAGTTCTAATATGATATTTATAAAATGGATAGTAAAACCTAAATCACTTTTGTGTAGATTATATATTATATGCATTTTTTATGTCATTTTCGTTTAAAAACGACAGACACAAGGAAAAATAATTTGGTTGATGACACTAAATCATGAGATTCTGCACATGTAGGGATGATATATTTAAACGGTATCAATTAAAAGTTAGAGCCAATGTAATTAATTATTATAGTGGACTTATAGGTATAAATTATATGAATATTTATATGAAAATGAACATGTCTATACCTTGAACTACAATCCGTCGTATAGTGGGGCCGTTTGACCAAAAAGTGATCCAAATTCTGCTTCCCTTGTACTTACAACACAAAGTATTGTTGGATAGCCCAAAATGTTGGTTTTGTACTATATTTTCATAATCCTTTTCCTATTTAATGATTTTCATTATTCTATGTATATATATCTGATCACAAAGTTGGTACAGCACGAAGTTAGTAAGTCTAAGTAATAATATTGTACTGAAATTTTACGCACTCTCTCTCCACACACACACACACACATACACATTATATAATAATTATAATAATAATGCTTTACAGATATTAAAAATATGTATAATCATTCGCTTTGTGTATCATCAGTGAGATAGGAATGGTTATAGAACAAAAGTACATATAATAAAATTGAGTAAATGATAACAAGAAATTCTGAAAAAAATTGTAATGCATAATACACACATGTGTGTGTGTGAGTGGGTGTGGGTGTATATATGTGCGTGTGTGTGCATGTGCAAACTTTGTGATCAGATATATATATATATATACATAGAATAACGAATATCATTAAAAAGTAAACGGATTATGAAAATATAGTACAAAACCAACATTTTGGGCTATCAAACAATAATTTTTGTTGCAAATACAAGGGAAGCAGAATTTTGATCACTTTTTGGTCGAACGGCCCCACTGTGCGTCGGGCCCGTCAAGTATGTATGAAAGATTGGAGCTCCATGCTTCTGATAAAGCCGCTCTCGACAATTCACTTCTCCACCCAAGATGCGTAATATTATAGAAAGTTCTACATTCGGAAAGAACAATGAAAAATAGGGATGTATTGGTAACTATGTAACTTTTTATATAGGCTTTGACATTTCGAAAATACTTGAAAAAATTCTTATGAACCTTAGAAGTAACAAGAAGACATAATAGCTATGTAATTAAAGTAATTTTCGCCCACACAGGCATAAAATGCATAGGTTCTATAAGGTTTTGCAGAAATATGTGAGCTATTACGCCTCTTCGGCGTTAAGTAGTACATTACGCCCGCTGGCTTAATATTTTTGAAGTTACAATGTGTGCGTTAAATGTAATTCTACACACGTACTCGTGAAAGCAACGTAAGCCAATGCTTGTAACTTATCTGGATCTCGCCAAAGCTTTTGATACTTCAGATCATGAAAGACTACTTGATAAATTATATTGTATCTTATCTTATTTAGGACCACTGCTCTTTATACTGTATATTAATGATTTACTGAAAGAAATACCTATAAATTTGATAACGTCTTATGCGGACGCCACTGCTGTGGTAAGCTGCTAGTGATACTTGGGGAGAAGTTCAAGAAATCATGAATAATTACCTACGAAGTATTGATATTTGGTTGGCTGTTAATAAATTGTCTCTAAATGTACAGAAGTCCATCTTTATGACTTTTGGAAACTATAGTGATAGTGTACTCAGTGAAATTTGTATTAAAATAAAAGATAAATATTTTTTACAAGGGTTGAGTCATAAATATTTAGGCATCGTATTTGATTACAATATGAGGTGGGCTAAACACATTCAAAATATTGCAAATAAAACTAAGTATCTAATCTATATTTTCTATAAGATCGCGAAATCTATGTCTACAGTAGTTTTGAGAATGATTTATTACGCTTTTTTCCATAGTGTTATTAATTATGGTATCTTAGCTTGGGGAGGATCTTATAAAAATAATAGGGATATACTACAAAAATGAACTTTAAAGATTGTAAATAAAATAATTTTTATAATAGAGGAAAATCCGATGAACATTGAGCAAGTTTTCATTTACGAATCTCTACGATATCACTACAGAGATCTCAAGAACCAGTACCTTACATCTAACAGTATAACTAGTAAGAAAAATCTTATAGTACCTAAACATAAAAAAAAAAAATAGTAATAAAAATAGTTATTGGAAAGCCGTTATGACCTTTAACATGCTACCAAATAATCTAAAAATATTAGATATTAATAAATTATCGCATTTAAAAGAACTAAAATGCTGAACAAAGCGCAATTTTTAAAATCATGTTGTTGTTATATGTTGTTTTATAATTTTATACGCTTTTATACGTATTGATGTAAACCGTTACACACAGTGTTTTTCAATATATTTTTACTGTATTATAATTTTTTTATATGTATATAGTTTTTTTTGTTTTTATATTATATTTCTTTTTTATAGCCAGTCTTGCGAACAGATAACTGCGTTTATCTCTGTAGGGTTTTTTATGGAATTTTTACTCTGTAAATTCGTCCAAACTGGTTTAAATAAATAAATAAATAAATAAAAAAGATCTACAAATTTTTATTCTCCTCCCACTTGGATGGCATTATTTTGATTTTTTAAGTTATTCTCTAAATCTATACGTTGTTGCTTCACTCTAGGTTTTTTTTATTACTGACTTTTCGTTCTATGGCGTCTATCATTTTAATAATTTATACTCGGAATTGACTCGGAATATAAAAGATTTCAACTTCTTAAACGTTTAATTGATTGTGAGGAATTTATAGTAAGGATGTCATTTGTATCTGAAATAAATACGGCATTTATGTTCCTTTCCAAAAAAGCTTTAAAAACAATCTTTGAAATTTCTGGTTTATGGGATTAAATTTTGAAATAAATGTTGAAACTTGTACGTAATGATATTATTATAATTTATCTAATACAATACAAGCTGCCCTCTGGAAAAACTTTTTAAGTTCATTTAACGATTTGAAAAGGGTTTTTTCTTTTTTTAACCAAACGATATAAAATTATATTTAAAAAATGGAGGGACAGTACGTTTTAGATTTGTTGTTTTATTGTTTTATCACAATTTAGAAGTTTTTTTAATTCAAACTGTATATTAAAAGATTGTTTTCTCAAAATTAATTGTTTCAATATTCCAAAAGAGGTGCATCGAATTGTTTTAATTAATCTCATAAAGCAAATACGATTTTCAAATACTATAAACAATACATTTTGGTTAAAATATCATAATTTTTATTCAACAAAAAATTCTTTTTCTATGATTTAAGTTGATGTCCTTCAAATAAATATATATTAGACATAGTTATTATTATTCTAACCAATTTTTGTTTGTTTCAATTGTCAAAAAATGCTCTAGAAGAACCCGGGCTGAGCGTAAACTTCTGTGTATATTTAATATTTATGACTAAAAACTTGTAAAAATACTTATTTTAAGTGCAATCTTACAATATGTAACCTATATATATATATATATATATATATATATATATTCATACATTGAATAGGAAAAAAATGTTATCATTTCACCTCCATTAAGATTAGCGTCGTTTACACTTCAATAGCATGTTTTTTTCTGTATATTGCTTTACACCGTATCAGCATCATTTTAACATATCTATATTATAGATATAAGTGATAAACAGAGCTTGTATTGTAACATATTTCAATTAATATATCTTTATCAATTTCTTTTTGGTTATGTATTGTACATTGCCACCTAGCGGTTGATACATAAACTAATTTAATAGATGTACAAAAAAATCATTTGTGTTATTCAAATAAAATAATTATTGATAAATTAGAGTTTTTATGTAATGATTTTTACATTTTTGAAAATATTCCTGATTTAATGCACGATGTCATGGAAAATTCGGGACGTTATGTGATGTAACTATAATGTAAATTGGGATACACGAATATTCTACTCGGTATTTTTCAACTTTCGAACTTTTATCAATGAGTGTCTTTGATTTTTTGAAATTTTTTAAAATTAATATTACCGAGCTATGCAATGTCAAAATTAACAATTTTAGCATTTTCTGCATTTAATATACCTATTTTGATTAATTCGTAACTCTTCAGGGGTGCATTTTTCACTATAGATATTAATATAGCTTTTCTTGTAAAGTTGCTAAATTTTTCAATAAAAATATTTTAATAGTTATATATATATATATATATATATATAGTTTTAACTTTGATATCTTGCAATAAACATTAAAATTTGTTTGCGCTTGATCACTCAGGGAATTGTCTACATACATTATAGTCATATTACAATATACTGTAAAATCTTTAAAATTACTAAACATGTTCGAATACGAAAAACTCGACAGATTTTGTTTTTAATAATTAAAAAACAGACATGTTTATTTCTTTTCACATTGCGAGCGTTAGAATTTTATTAGATAATTATGTTTTTGTTGTCAACTATAATATAGACTTTGCGTGTACTTAATTGTTTGATTTCTTTAAATAAATATTTTCTAGGGTACCGGACTATGAGAAATTTAACTACAAGTTGACAAATTTGTAGGCTGTTTAGCTCACGTTATAACACGTGTGTGCGTGTGTGTGTTTGTGTGCGTCTATATACATACACACACACACATTGTATGTCAACCGTGAGGACTGAAATTTTAAATCTCCTGAAACCTGGTTTAATATTTTCAAAATCATTAAAAAAACACAGAAACCAATTTTTAGCATTACATTTGCAAATGTTCAAAAGTTAGTCTAACCTCAAAATTTCTAAACTTTGATTTTTTTTTTTCATTAAAAAGTAATTTTCATGATTTTTTAACTAAAAAATTTGAACTTTTTTATATAGCACATTGTATGGGAAAAAGTTTAAAAATTTGGTGCAAAATCAGTATGAATAAAAATTGAAAAGTGAATGCATTGCCAATATTCTTGACATTTGGAGTTGACAGCGAACCTTTGCAAGTTGATATCTCTGGTAAAATTCTATTTTTATTATTTCATTTTGAACCTTTTTTTGAAAAGTGTGGGATGCCCAGACTGGATCATGTGACAGATGATTTAAGTACTGGAAAAAGTAAAAAGAAACAGATAAATAACTGTTATATGCTGGTTTGTCAAAGTCAATACGTACAAACAATTATATGTGTATGATCTATGAGTCGTTTATGTTTCACTGCATACTTTTTACAGGAAATATCATTTACATTTAGCCATCTATTTCC
>JAYJLV010065236.1:0-16655 GCA_036873485.1 Torymus texanus
AGAAGGCAGCATGTATATATATATATATATATATATATATATATATATGGTAGAGATGAGAGAAGGGAGAAGAAGAAGAAGAAGAAGCTTTGGAACACCTGCTCCTCAGGTATGCGAACGCACGCGCACATGCGAAAAAAAAGGATTTATCGGACCGCCGCGATTTATCTCGCCCGACTGGTTTTTTATTCTTTCTTTCTTTCGTGTGTAAGAAAGGGGCCGTCGAACTTATATACGCGGTCGACTGATGTATACGCGTGGTTACGGATTTTTGGTAATTAAGGAACGATGCTGCAGTATAATTGACGCACCGGTATGGATAAAAGCCAATTGATTTATGGTTCATTAAACGAGATGTGTATATTGAAGAAAAAATCGTATAACGGTATACGCACGTGAGATGCATTTTACGTAATAAATATATATATATATATATATATATATATATATATATGTACCTACCTATACAGAGTATAACCTTCAAAATTATATAGTATATGTATATACGACGACGTGCTAATATCACTACCCGCCATCTCTTTCACTCTTATTCCGTTGACAAATCCAGTGAGAAATCGCCGAAAAATCCCGTGCTCTCTCTCTCAGCTCCACCGCGCAGTCCCTTATCTACACGCGACTCCTTTGAATTGACGTTTCCACTTTCTATATATATATATATATAAGTATACATTCGTCACCACGTGACTCTTTTCAAAAACTATCGCCGTCGTCGCGTGTTAAAGGCGTAAACATATATCCGCGCGATAAGAACAGCCAGGCGTACACGCGTATTGAGTTTCATATACGTGTAGAGGTGACGATTGGTTTTCTTTATTGTGTTCTTTATTTCAGTTCTGCTTTTTAAGGAGCCTAAAGATAAGCGAGTATATATAGCGTGTGTATATAGTACCTACTCGGCAATTGGAGGTGGAATTCGCGCAGTTAACTCGCGTGGCAGCAAAACAGTAGAAGAATGCCTTTGATTGCTCGTGAATATATATGTATATAAAAGCTGCTGCAACGCCTGGTCTCTCTTTTTGTATGTATATATATAGAGCAAGAGAGAGAGAGAGAGAGAGAGAGAGAAATGATTTCCCCGATAAGACGACGCGACGGTAGTCTCGCGATCTCATTTAATAAAGCTCGCGCGCGTTTAATTCGCCCTCGAGGCTGCACTTCGTATACTTTTTCTCTCTCTATCTCTCTCTCTCTCTCG
Organism: Torymus texanus; assembly: GCA_036873485.1. Taxonomy (NCBI): domain Eukaryota; kingdom Metazoa; phylum Arthropoda; class Insecta; order Hymenoptera; family Torymidae; genus Torymus; species Torymus texanus. The sequence continues at coordinate 1,217 of JAYJLV010065236.1, forward strand.
TCTTTATACTCTTCTCTCTTAGACTCGTTATACTCTCTTTTTGCCGTTCTCTCTCTCTCTTTCGCGTGCGCAAGTCACGCAATTTCGTGCGCCGAGTAATTTCCCCGGGCGTACATTCGATCGGGGCCCTTAAAAAGAGACGCTCCGGATTCCTGTTATTTTCGCCTCTCGTTTATATACACTTTTGTTATATAAAAAGAACTTATATATATATACGCGCGTTGATTTTTCGTTACAATTCGAAGAATCAATGAGGAATCGTTCACATGTCGGTGACTAATTCACTATAGCAATGAAAGAAGACGTTTACGCATATAAAGCATTATTATTATATATAATTCTTCACAAAGAGAAGACGCTCTCTCTGATTAATAATAATCGCGGACAGTTGCGGTAATTGAATAATTATTATTATACTATGAGAAATAAAAAGAAAAGAAAACTATCCACACTAATTAATATCCAAGCATGACGCATATTATAATCAGGGCCGCGGATCTCTGTCTTGCAGCGCGCGCGCGTGGTCATTAGTCACACAGTCCCTCTCTCTGTTTCTTGCCGGTCACGTTACTTACCCGGCGGTCAAGAGGGGACCAACAGGAGAGAGAGCAGAGAGTGAGTGAAAGAGAAACAGTAGAGAAGACGACGAGAGCATATTATACAAAGAACTCGCTCGCGTTTCGCTGGTGTCGCGTTTCGATAAAGTCACGGATTTCTTCTTTTCTTTCTGTATATGTTTGTGTATTACTATATACATATACGTTTGTTTTGTCTTTTCGCTAGGTGTTAGGTTTACGGACGCGATTTGTTGCGGTCTAAACTTTCGTGATTCATGCGACGATATAATACGCGTTATATATTCATACTTGTACACAAGTCAGAATTCTCGGAATTTCAGCAGTGTAAATTTATATTCGGCTATAAAACTACGCGACCAACATCGCACACTTTATATACCGAAAATTCGTCTATTACGCAACAACCTACGCGACACGCGACCTGTATATATATATACATCGGCACGTCGAAAACCTGCGCTCTCACACCGATCGATCTTAATTACCTCGCACGCGACCTTTCCTCCTCCCTTTTTTTTTTATTATTACACAGCTACCGGCGACTTTCGCGATTATGATGAATTGCTGGGGCACGCGATAGCGAGCGTCAATAACAATTATTTTCGGAGCTCGCGACGGTTGATCGCTTTTCGATGCGAGCCCCGTATTGCGGCGTTTTTTTTTCACCAGCAGCGTCACGCGCGGGATTGGAAACGTATTTTTTTTTTTTATGGAAACGTGGTACGGTGGACGATGGTTATTTTACGTGCGTTTTTAATATATATATCGTAAAATCTCGAGTTTCCATATATAGTTAAATATAAATATAACATATATTTTTGATAAAAATAAAAAAAAAATAAATAAAATATAATAAAATATATCTCGTTACCATGGATTTTATAAGTTTACCCTTACATATAAAAATTCGTATACCTCCCACCTCCATTACATCATCGTGTGTTACACCGACGCAGCACTATACATAACAACAACGCAACTATTCGATTATACCCTTATCAGCTTTATCCGGGCGTAAATTCCCTCGAAATTCGAGCAACTTCCAAGAAAAACTATAACTCTTACACATACACATACACATACACACGCGTTGTATATATGCAGCCGCAGGAAATCGGGCGACCGCTACGTTGTATATAGAGCTGAAACAATAACTCCTCCGCGATAAGTCCTTGGCCGCGCTGATAATGCACAATGCACGAGTATACGCGGCGAATTATTATTGGGCAACGTGGAATATACACGTTTGTGTGTATATGTGTATGTATGTATGTAGGTGAGAAAAGAGTACAAGAGAGAGTGATTTATGATTATGGGTAGTGGAGAGTGCAAGGATTCGTCGAAAATGTTGCGAGTTGTGTACGAGCCGATTTATTTGTCAGTGCTGGGTATAATGATGGAGGAAAAACTAAAGGTTAGGAGTAATAAAGGAAGGATAATGAGTAAAAGTGATCCTCTTCCTTTTTATTTAATATATATATATATATATATATATATATGCGCATAAGCATATTGTATTTGCGTATAATACTTTTATAGAAGGATACAACGACAACAAGCTTGTTAGTCATATAATAATAATAACAATACTTGCGCTTCCAGCAAAACCGCAGGCGCGGCATCGCATAAAAAAAAATCCCAATTGCTTTTCTTTTCCTCAATGCTCAACACTGCGTATAGAAAATTGAACCTCCTTTCTCTCTATCTCTCTAATCGTCGCGTAAAAAAATCCCTATACGTATACCTCAACAAAAGTGGACCCTCGACTCTACTCCTTATACCCTAGCACCACCACCTGCCACCCTCTTCATATATATATATATATATATACTTCTATATACAAGTATACGCCTTGTTCTCCCTTTGATCGTTTAGGGCACTTGATTTTTCATCGCCCCTTGGTCTGAACGCGAAGGCGACGATCATCAAGAGTCTCATGCACGCGTCGTGTATATATATATACGGGTACTTGACTGCACCAACGCGTTTGTTAAAGTATACATATACATACACATACATGTGGGAAAGTACGCGACGATGCGCACAAGATGCGGGTAATTAGACGCTGCGACTGCAACGATGTATTATAGCGCATCTGGTGCGCATCGTCATTTTCTTTTTTTTTTTTCTTCTTTCTTTCAAGGTATATATCATCGAAAACGCATCAACAAGTGTTTAAAATATTTATCGTATTTTATCAGTCCGGGTATACCAATTATGTACACATATATATTCAGTATGTTTATAATATAAACGCAGAGTAAGGCTGCTGTAATGTTCCTTGTATGCATGTCTATATATATATGTATATAAATGCTGCAGTCGTAAAAAAAAGAGCTGGAATAACGCCGAATAAACAGCTTCATTATGGCCTCTGATGTGTATGGTAATTTAATGAGCTTACACTCGGCGCATGCTTTAAAATTCCAACCGCATATGAATATTTATTTTAACAACGCATGCTGCAAATTTTCACTGTACACACAATCTTTATATATATGTACACACCTACTGCGATGTCAACCTTGACTCTCGCAAGCTCTCGTTATATATACATACATACATACATACGCTAGAAATCCACGGGGACCCCAACATCGATACTCGAAATTTGAACGTACACGCGCGCGCGTCATGCGTGTATATATATATATATGCTCAACAGGTGAAGAATAAGTAAAAATTTTTTTATTTTTCCTGGTTCACGGTAAACTATAATTGTCGTGAGAATGTTTCCACAACGCGTGCGAGGCTTGAACGCACCGATAAATCGTCTATAATATATGCATCTCGCTCTCTCGTTCTTTACATCCTTATCGGCTATTGTGCAACCATATATACATACACACGCCGTGTAAACCAGTTTTCGGGCCTAACAGTATATATAATACACAAGCGCGTGTAGTTAGATCGAAAGTGTGTCACTATAAGATATACACTCAGAAATCAAGAGCTACTCGCGTTTCATTGATACACACAACGTGTGAGTAAACAATATACATACAGACACATACACATACATATTTTTACAAGTATAATATATAACAACTCTACGCGCAATGGAATCGTCTCCACTTGAACTCACCCCAGGCCGCGTATGTCGTTAGTATCTCCTTCTTTCTTCTTTCCTATGGTCTTCCTCTCTCACTATATACTTTATATTACTTTTTTACACCCCCGAAAAGGCACACCAAAGTTATCACTCTATATGTCAGTGGTGCACCACCCACATACACTCATATATACACACATATATATAGAAAGAGACACAGCATGTGTATGTCCTCTCGCGGAAATGCGCAGCTCTCCACTTTCTCTCTATCTCTCTCTCTCGCGGGCGCCTGGTTCCGTGACCTTCCGTGCACCCGCGCACAGTGTGTATTTTACATATATATATATATATACCTATATCACATACAGGTATGTAATACACGCTCGATCGATTCGCGGCCACGTGACTTCCTTACACCCGCTTTCTTTCTCTCTCGTGCACACCCGCGCACCTTATATTACACACTTCGCGCACTATCTATATCTATCTATATATACATACGTATATATATATATATAATAATATCATCCGATTTTCCAAATCATCGCGCACTTTTACAACAATTCTATTATATATACTGCTTTTTATCTTTATATCCTTTATATGTTTCTTCTTCTCACTATGTCTATATCTTTTATAATAATACTAATAACAGCAGCAGCAGCAGCAACAGCAGGTAAATACACACATACATCCACACTCGCAGTGCCGTACGGGGCAGCGATGCGACTCCGCGGGCGTCCGCGCTCGCTCTGAGCTAGCGCTACTTCGCGCGCCGACAACGCCGCCGCCGTTGCTGCTGCTGCTGCTGCTGCTGCTTTCGACGCGCACGCGCAGCATCCGTATACTCAGACACCCCCACTCTATATATACTATATAGCAGCAGCCTGGAGTGTCTATAGCGCTTTCGGTTCGCATTTTTTTTTGTCCTTTCTCTCCTTTGCTCCATATGTGTGTATGTGTGTATAGGGTCTTCGATGCGCGAAAGAGAGAGAGAGAGAGCGATATGGTTGTGTCTTTGTGGATCATATAATGAATGAGGCAGTGTATGTGCAGTGTCCGCGAGGTAATTAGTCGGTACCGCGCGCAATACGGATTTTGTGCTTTTATAGTGCAGCGGTTGATATATATAGAGAGAGAGAGAGAGAAATAATATATAAGAGATTGCGGGGATTGATTGTTGTTGTGCAATTTTTTTTTAAATAGCCTGCGGATGGGTTATTGTAATTGTTAAATTACACGCGAGATTTTATAGTATAACTTTGTATATATGTATATTAATAATGAAATGGTTATTTTAGGCATACGAGTACATATATATATACACTTTGTTTTAACGACAAATATGAAAAAACAATTACATCAGACATCACATGGGTTATTGTTTCTTTCAATTGAACCTTGCGTTTTATTTATCTGCCTGTATTTATTCATTGCCAATACATATATAAACACATATATACGCGCCATTCATCAATTCATTTACGCTTCGTCCTCTATATTCCAACAGCTCCAATCAACCACTCTACTATATATATATACACGCGCATACCATCGTTTAAAACCAAACCCCATTTATATTTACACTCGTACAGTCGACCGAACAATTTATACACATCGACTTTAAAAAGAAAAAAAAACGAAAGAAACGCCAAAAACGCGTGCACGTGTCTACATTACACTCTATATAGTGTGTGTGTGTGTGTGTATATATATATATATATATACACTAGACATCCTCTACGTACATATACATATATATACGCGTACAGTCGGCTATTATACCGGCGAATCGATCCAATTCCGAATTCCCTCTCTCTCTCTCTCCCACACACGCTTACATCCTCTCTCCCCGAAGTACAGTAATACTCGACCGACGACGCTGCGTGAATTCCAACAGTTCTCTTCTCTCTCTCTCTCTCTCTCTTTCTCCTTTCATTCGCACGAGGGCCGCACGATCTCTCTTCTCCCCCTTTTGCAACGCACGCGCGCTCGCTCACTCGCTCGCTCGCGCACTTACGCCGAATGATCTTTGTAGGTGAAACGCGTTCCTTTTTAATGGCCTTCTGCTGCTGCTGCTGCTGCTGATGCTGTTGCCTGCAGCGAGCCTTTTTTTTTTAACAGAGGTTCGTTTGCGAGAGAGAAAGAAAAAGATACGTGGTTAAAGATGGTACGAAAGGGTTTTCTACTTTAGAATCAGGAGTTACTCATAATTCATTGCATTTGGTAATTTGACAAGTGGTTCGTTGTTTTTTTAATAAGTTTACACAATTTAAATTAGATTAATCAGCGCGTGATTGGATTGGGACGTTGGTCGATGAGTGATTTAACTATATATATAATCTCTCTCTCGTTCTCTACGCGATATAATCAGTTTGCAAATATTAATATTGAAATCAATTACATATATATTTGGGGCTTAATCATAATAGAACTCGATAATGCGACGCTTGTAATTTATGTCACCGTCCGCGCGCGCTCGTAACATCGTTGTTATTATGATTATTATTATTATTATAACCCGCGCTACGACGTCATCGAATCAAATACACATAATAAATGCTTTACAATTAACGTCTCACTATATTATATATAAATACACTCGCACATTCCTGCATACTTACTTTATATGGCTCCAAAAAGAATTACACAACGTGTTCTCTCGCAAATTCCCTTGCATATATACTCATTCTCTTCTCTCTCTCTCTCTCTCTCTCTCTCTCTTTCTCGTCTCATCCAGCTTCGAGTTATTCCGGTCGCGCCGGCCAATGGCCGGGACGCTCGCTCGGGAACGCGACCAATCGTGCCGGGCGAAGGTCAAGGAAGTGGGGGTGACAAGCTGCTTCTCTCATTCTCTCTCTTTCTCTCTCTCTCTCTCTTTCTCGTGTCGTTCTCAAGCGCGAGTGGAAGACGCGAAAGACGCGCGCCATCATCATTGCCGGTCGTGCGACGCTCGAGCAAAGACGTCGACGACAGTACATAGCGTATAGAGAAAGAGAGAGAGAGAGAGAGAGAGATGGAGAATTACGAGTTGATCAAGCAAGTAGGCGAGGGCTCGTTTGGCCAGGTGTTCAAGGCGAGACGCAAGTGCGATGGAGCCACTGTAGCGTACAAAGTCACGCGCAAGGTGAGGTTCATTAATTAATGATTGATTGATTATGGTTTTTATGTGTGTGTATATATATATATATATATATATATATATATAACGAGGAAACGATGGTTCATTTTTTTTTCTTTGTAGAAAGGAAGGTCGTCAAAAGAGCTGAAAAGTTTACGCCGCGAGTGCGAGATCCAGAAAGGCATGCACCATCCGAATATTATACAAATGCTCGACTCGTTCGAAACGGAGACTAAGGTAATTTTGCATCCGAACGTTGTCGTATATACAGAGAATTATTTTTACGAACAATTGTTTGGATACACACTGTATAGATATATCTACATAAGTTTAATGTAATTAGGAGCCCCTGAGAACAGCGCACACCTCTCCTGAAACCTCGTTGCTAGGTGTCATGTATATATATAATTTCATATAATAAACGTTCTAACAACATCGAGGTAGCAACAATCTTTTACGCGGCGTAATTAGTACGAGAAATTTTAATATTCTAAAAAGAAGGGAGGAAGGGAATATATCATGTATATACGCGTGAAAATCCGGGATGCGTGTAGGTTGTTGAAAAAAATGAGAAAAGCAAATGTAGGTCGTACATCACATAGAGTTTCATGGTTTTAATTTTCTTTTTTATTTTTCGCTGGAGTCCGTAATGAGGGCTGTAATTGTAATTGTTCCGACTTTCGGTCATTTTGCTGAAGACAATGTATAAAGATTTTAGATAAAAGATTTAACCGATGAAATGGTAACTCTCTCTCGTTATAATAATAATAATAATAATAACTGAAGAACTTTTATTCCAACTACGGTTTTATCCGAGAGAATATTTTCTAAAATTTTAGCAAACTCGGTGATCCAAATACTCTTTTTTTTTGGTACGTTATATCACACAAAAAGCTGCTCTTCTTCCGCTTTCCAAACTCCCCGTTACTCTAAAAACTCACCCACGCACAAAGGAATCCAAAAAAAAAATTTTTACATTCATTCGTCGGTCGTCGATAAAGGTTGTCGTAGTAACGGAGTACGTCGAGAAGGAACTATACGAGATCCTTGGCAAGACAGGCCGACTATCGGAAGAACGTGCCCAGGTAATAGCCTGCGATCTCGTCTCTGCACTCCACTACCTGCACTCTCATCGTATTGTCCACAGGTATATATAAATATATATATACGTACAATAGGGTGGAACGAGGGACTATGTGAAAGGTGAACTGTTTTTTTGTTTTTTACAGGGACATGAAACCGCAAAACGTGCTGCTAGATACGAATGGTGTGGCGAAGCTGTGTGACTTTGGGTTCGCGCGATGGATGAGCCTCGGTACGCATGTGCTTATGTCCATAAAAGGCACGCCGCTGTATATGGCACCGGAACTGATCGATGAGCTACCGTACGATCATAATGTCGATTTGTGGTGAGTTTTGTTGTGTTTTTTTAATGAGGTTTATATGGTACAGGGAGAGAAAATAATTCGGTTGATTTAAGGAAATAATTAATGATAATGTTTATACGAGAGAATTGTTTGATAAATTTTTATTGACTCAATAATATATATGTACTTACTTACTTATATTATACATAAAATAATTGAAGAGTTTATAATAGTTCGAGAATTAATAGGTGTTAATCAGTAATATCTTTCTTTGAAATAATTAATTTTGGATTCAATACAATTGTTTTTTATATTTTTGTTCTCGTTATAGTTTTTTTAAATGTACTAATAATTAATTTTTTTAAGATTTTCTTAATGTCCTTGTGTTTATAAGCCAATTGTCTTTATAGTTCTCAAACGTAACGCGTATTGAAGTGGTAACGAAATAATGTTTTTATTGAATTTCTCAATACTTAAAAAATAATAGTCTCAAATAGAAAAAAATCTTGATCTTGTTCCTAATCGTTAACTTCAAGTATAACTATAACGGTAACATTATTATTGAAAAAAATTGCATTCAACTAACAACTATAAATGAAAAAAAACTGTTCTAACCACAAATTAAACTAAACTTTTACACATACCCACAAGGTCGCTCGGCTGCATCGTCTACGAGCTCGTCAGCGGCAAGCCGCCGTTCCAGACCACCTCGATGATCCACCTGGTTACCCTGATCCGCCACGAAGAGATCAAGTGGCCGGAGCACATTGGCGAGCACTGCAAAAGCTTCCTTCAGGGTCTACTACAAAAGAATCCATTGCAGAGGCTCACATGGCCAGAACTCCTGGAGCATCAGTTCGTCAAAGGACGCATCCTGACAGTCGATGGCGAGACTGCGCCTCTCTCACTTACCTCGCCGTTGTCCGCTAGTCAAGCGAGAGCGAAACAGCATCAGCTGCAGAGCTTGACGTCGAGGTTTACCAGTCAGTCAAAGTAAGTGTGTGTGTGTGAGTACGTGTGTATAAGTGCTTGTGAGATAAATTATGGTTGGCTTTAAAAATAGAAAGTTTAATTATAAAATTATAATAAAATACGCGGATATATACAAAAATGCACTACCAAAAGTATTTATTATTATGATAATAACGTCCGATTTTACTTTCAAAATAACTAATTATCCTCCATCATCATGTTAAAATATGTTTACCGCAATTGTCTTTCAAGTACTCCCACTCAAAGTTGATAATATATAATACAACCGAGAAGATCCCATTAAAAAAAAGCCTCAAAAGCATCAAGTACCTTCACCGCATTTATTAACCGCGAATCTCTCCCTTCTTTCAATTCAAAGGAAGATCCTCGAGAAGCAGATCAAAAAGATCCACTCTCAGGTACTTCGTCGCAGCGAGCCGAGCGGTTCTGAATCCAACACTAGTGTAGACGTCCTCCTCAACAACCTCAGTCTACGTGCATCCTTACGTAGTGACCTTCTAGCAGCAGACTACGCTATCTGTGAGGTCGACTGTCCTATCGTCGAGGAAACTGAAGTCTTAAAACAGCAACAGCAGCAACAGCTACAACATCAGCAGCAGCTACAACAGCTGCAACAGCAACATCTACCTTATTGCCTTGAAAGTCTCGAAGGTAGAGCCGAGTGTATCATCAACGCGAACCTATCCGAAACCTCACTTCCGGCTTGTTGTCTTGCTGCTTTACACAATCAACAACTCGCTTGGCAGCTGGACAATACTCATCTGGGTTCGCCACCGGCGTGTTGCCTTGCGGCAGCTGCTGCTAATCAGTATCACAGGAAAGAGTCGTGTTGCCTGTCAGCGCTGAACACGACGAATGGCTCGAACAATATTAGCTGTGCGTCTGCGTCGCTAGATGAGCTAAACAACGAGTGCAAACAGACAATGTCGTCCAGGATCAGCTCTGAACATGATAAGGAGATTGCTAGTGATGTGGTGAGTAGTAGTGTGGCGGGGGATGTGGAAAACCTAAAAGGTTGAGGTTTAGGTTTGTGGGGACCAACCTAATTTTAGGTTTTCTAAAGAAAGTAACTACAAAATTCAAATTTGTTTATACTAACAAGAACAAGTATAGTCGGAAAGTTAATAACGAAGTGATTTTTTCTCCCAGAACAACATAGTCAAACGTCGCACGCGGCTCCCCGACTGGATCCCACGCGACGTGGACCAGCCTCTCGAGAATGAGGAATGGGCCGTTTTCCTGCAACGCTCGATGGAGGAGATGATGGAGGGCGAGATTGGTTCTTTCCTTCAGGAAAACTGCATGTCAGTGTTTGTCTCGCCACTGAAGAACCCAGCCGCTAGCTGTCGGGTCGTGGAGTACATCGCGTGCTTGATGTCGCTGCCTTTCGCCGTCAACTGCGTCTCTAGCGACGATCTCGAGAGAATACAGCGGGTGTACTTGGATGTTAGAGTCGTACCTAATTTCGTTTATGCGGTGAAACTATTGATGAGCGAGAGGCAGCAATGCTGTACCGAGACTGATGCATCGACGTCGACAGCGACGAATAAGTGGAGGTTTAATTATGCTCTGTCTGCAGATGAGCTTCAGGTATAATATTTTTTATAATTTTCTATGCACAAACTTTAAAAAAAAAAAAACACATTTTCTTTTAAACGCGATACCGATACGAATATTTCTAAGACCTAACTTAATTTCGAAAACGCTTTCGCCACCTACCAGAAACCCCTGCTACTAGTACTACTCCCACACTTTTTCACTTGTATACCCCGCGCATTTTTATTATTCCCCCGCACAGACATTAGAGAAGACACTTCTGGTCCTATGCAGGCTCGTGCACTCGAAAAAGGAATTCCTGATGCAATTCTGCGACGCTGTATTCATCGTACCTGACGGCCTACAGCTCTTCCAGCAGCTACTCGGCCTAGAGAAACGCAAACCTAGAATCGTCTCCGACCTAATTGCCATCCTGAGCGAAGTGCTCCGGTCGCAGACAGGTAACGCCGAGGTCGTTGACAAAGTATTGCTCATAGATAAATCTACAGGTACGTATATATACATAAATCTCCATGATTTTTGTGTAGAGGTATTAATTATAATTTTTTATCACAGACGACCTGATAGATCTGTTCACGAAGCTAATGACACACCGACAGGCGAAACTGCGTTCGCGCGTTTGTAGCTTCCTGCTGCTACTCTCGCAGTTCGGTAGGAAAACGTTGCAGCGCATCTGGGGCAAATTGTTGAGAAGTCTACTCGAGCGTCTAGTAGATGACCGTGACAAGGCCGTACAGGAGGTACTGTATAGATACATTTATTTGTCATTCGAGTAGTATATATGCAAGATCAAATGTGATTTGTTAGTATATATTACAGGCAGCGTTAGAAGCCGCATCATCGCTGAGGCCGCTGCCGTTTTACAATCAAGAAAAGGACACATGGAGCGTCATTAGCGAGACTTAAAGAGGAATAAGTACTTTTTAATAGTGTAAATAGAAGAAAATGTATTTTATAGCAGTATTTTCGTACCGTAATTGCCTTTTATAATAAACTTTTTACTATCGTTTGTAATAATGAATCTTTTTATTATCCACAACTTTACCTATTCTCTACTTATATAAAAGAACCTCACTATGCGAATTTAACTCGTGATAAACGAGACGACAAGTCAGACACGTGGGGTGACGTGTCGAACACCCCACGCGCAATTAACGCGTAGAATTCCTATATATATACGTATAGTAGACGAAAGGGGGCATGTAGAAACGCGGTAAAGGGGAAAGAAGAAAAATCGCGTGGGCTCTAATCGTTCGTACCGAAGAGCTGAAGATTTTATACGCGTGGATCTTTACATACTCGAGTGAAAAATCGAGTGTTCTCTTATACCTTTACGCGCGAGAAATGCTATCTACCGAAATGGCCCATTCGGATTCACCAAGCGATATTTTAATCATCGCATTTCCAAGGCAAAGAAGAGAGAGAGAGGAAATTCATTTTTCGCTCGCGCATCGCCCGTCTGGGATCTTTATTTTCCCCTTTCTCTCTTTCCTCAGTACGCGAGCTTTTCCAGGGAAATTTCCCACGGAAATCGCCTCTTCCTCTCGTTCTTAACCTTTTCTCCTCGCGCGAGCCTTTTTTCATCCGCGGTTAATTCTCTACTTTCTTCGACAATTGCGCGCGCGCCCCTCTCCGTTGAAGAGAAAGAGAGAGAGAGAAAAGAACGCAGGGGCAATTTCGCTTAGCAACAGAGCGCTTTGCAAGTGCGTATATATACATATATATAGAAAGGCAGGAGAGAGAAAGAGACGAGGTATGGTTGAATTTCGAGATTACGCCGCGCGCGGACGTTTTCTTTTTTTTTTCGACGGAGTTGTAGGGATGATTGCATTGTTGCGGCGAGACGTACTTACGTCGTGATGTAAGGCGTATTGAAAGAGAGAGAGAGAGAGAGAGAGAGAGAGAGAGAGAGAAAGAGAAGAGAGAGAGTGCGGAGACGGGCCTCAATTAACGTGAGCGTATTACGAATGATGCCGCACTATGCGAGGTTGTATATAGTGGGAGTATAAGGTAGAGTGTCGTCTTCGTTGGGAATAGGATAGAGTGTATATAAGGAGAAAATATACAATTGGGAAGGTTATTTTTTTAAACGTCGAAAGTCTTTTAATGCCAGAAATCTTTTCTGTAGTATTTACGTTTTAAATATTAGATCATTATTCCTGTATGAAGGCAAATTTTGAGAAAGAAATTACTATACAATTATTGGTACAGCAAAAATGGCTGTTATTTTGGATGATAATTTATTCATGAAAACACAAATCTACTTCATATCCACAATCAAACATAAAAGTTTGATTACAAAATTTTTCTTCATTATATAATCATAATAATTCATGAATTTTCCAATCCCCAATATAACTCCAAACTTTTCTTAAAAAAAAAAATTTATTCTTGTTATTCCTCTTATTAAACTTTTCACCCCTCGCCTCTAGAATAATCCAACGAACCTTTTATTAAATTTCCCTCTCTCTCTCTCTCTTTCTCTCTCTCTCTCTCTCTTATTCGAAAACCCCTCCAAATTAATAACGCGTCGACAAAGAATCTCACACTACCCATACCGCACCGAACTTTTACGTATATATGTATATGCATGCACGCACCAAAAACACGCGGGTGAGAGATAATTCCAGCTCGCATGCACTGGCGCGCGCAACCGCGCGTTAATTGACCGGACGCGTATAGAGATAAAGAGAGAGAGCCGATAAACCGAGGCAGATTATTTTGCGAATAATCCCGGCAGCCGATCAGATATATACACACGCGCTCGATTCTTCTTTCTGTACGTCCCTCGCTTCCGGTATAACCTCTCAAAAATCGTGCGGTGTTGAATAATTTTATACAAAATTATATATATATTATACAACGTAACTTTTCGCACTCGAGGTATTTACAATAATTTGTGAAAATATATGGTTACAACCTTATAGGCTAGCATTAAGTGCATCGCCCGCGGGGTCACAGAATAGTACATGCGTATATATATGTATATATACCTATATGTACAGAAGCGCGTCGCAATTCGAATTTCGCCGTTCTACTTTCGCGTGCAATGCAGGGAAACATTTCCAATATATCGGGGAATCCCAGGGATATATATATATCTATATAGATCGAGAGCTGGCGGGAAATAAGGAGCCGGAGGTTGAGGGAAAATGCTATTAGGCCGATGTCTCGACTGTACGCTGCTTCCGCTGCAGGCTGCGTCATTTCTCTCTCTCTCTCACTCTCTCTCTCTCTCTCTCCCGCGAATTTCAGAGCGATACGGATCGTGGGGAAAGGCTGATCTAATAGTTCGCGAGAGAGGAAGAGGAAGAGAAGAGAGAGAGAGTAGAATGCAGAATGGTGGATGGGAGGTTTTTGGGTCGGTGTAATGGATGGTGAAAATGCTGCAGCGGTTATGGTAATTGTGAAGTAAGCTAGGTAGATAGCACGAAAAATGTGTAATAATGAACGATTTTATTTTTTATTCTACACGAGTGAAATCCACGTGTTTTGTGTAGCGTATGTTGACTCTTGCAATCACAGGAGCCGATATATCAGCACTATGTTTCTTTTTATTTCTCTTTATCATTTTTATATTCTATGCCAAATCTTTGAAATTTTTTGCATTTCCAAGTAATTGCATTTATATTGTTATAAACGAACATATGCAAAAAAAAGTGTTTTCGTGAATTTAATTGGATGACTAAAAGCGTAAAGAAATGATTTTAAAATTGTGTATAAAATATATAGAAAAACAAAATGTATGTTATAGCTCCACATACTTTACATTAGTGCTACTCAAATATTCTGTACTTTTTGCTTATTAAATCTTAATTACACAAAAAAGCGTGTTACTAATTTGGTTTCTAAGACGACTCCATTCAAAACTAAATCTCATTCCCAAGTGCATCTTACTTGAATGATTACACCCTTATCCAAAATAACCGTTTGATTAAGATATAAAACATAATCCCTCGTTCTTCTCTACTCCGTATTTCTCCAAATCCGCACTTAAACCTCGCATCTAGAAAATTAATTACTAATCATAAAAAACCCTCTCCCATCATCCTTCAACTCTTGCATCTCCCAGGCGTCCACTTGAGTTCCAAAAAAAACGCATACACTACTACAAGCATGATCGTAAAACCCAATGCATGAACGCAGTGTAATACACACTTATATATATATATATATATATATATATATATATATATAACTCCCTAAGCGTGCGACCGGAACGACGCGACGTGCAATAAAAGCGTTAATCGATGAAAATTGCGTGGAGTACCCTAAGCGACCGAATAAATCAGGAGAATACTACACCGCGATCCGAAGGGGGTAAGGTATAATAATACTATACGGGTGACAATGGGAGATTCAGCTTGTAAAAGGGGTTGGCAAAATGATCGACCCCCACCGCGAGCGAGCGTAGGAACAATATTTTCGAGCGGGTTTATAGGGTTGTTTAAGTAGAAAGTGAAGGATAGCGTGGTGCCGTATGTTTATATGTATATAGCTGTTTTGGGGTATATACGCGTGAGTTATGGGTGCGGTGTATTTATTTCATTTGATGCAATTATTTTACGAAATGTAAGTTGTGAGTTTAGAGTTGTTAAAGATTGTTAAGTATATTAAAGTTAAAAAATATAAATTAGCGAAATGTATGAAAATTTATTTATTATAGTACGTTATTTATCATAATCTTATTCGTCCCCTGGTAGAAAATTAACCATTTTCGTTGGTTTACATGCTAATCAAATGGAAGCATTTTCGATCTAAATAAATTTTT
>JAYJLV010065257.1:0-16650 GCA_036873485.1 Torymus texanus
CCGTTAAAGAGGGCTCAAAACTGAGTGAAATTATGTGTTACACGTTTAAAAGCTTAAAAAACTGGTGAAACAATAGCGTTTGAAAATCACATTGAAAATTTTTTTCTCAATGAAAGAATTTTCTTGGAATTTTTCGGCATTGCTGAACGCATAAAATTTTGATGAAACAAAAAAATAAAAAAACACGTGTAAAATATTTTTTCGAGTAGGACATAAATATTTTTATTTCAACATGATAGGTATAATAGGCATACGCGGACTGTCTGATTTGAGATGGATTCGGCCATATGATTTCTAATTTAGAACTATTAGTACAAATGATAACTAATAAATATAGAAGAAAAAACTAAATAATAGGAAACGATGTTTTCATTCTTAAAGAAATTACAAGTATACAACTTACCATACAGGAAATATCCACATCGACCAAACATTTTTCTGTCCCATGACTAGATGACTAATCTGGGCATAAGTATATAAAATAATAACTATAGAATATGAATAAATAACCTAGACTTTACAAAAAGGACTTCTGCTAAAAATTTTGGCTCTAGACCGTCGGACTGAACATACGTGATTATATTTGCTCTGAAGTAAAACTATACTAGAGTCGTAAAAGTATTTTAAAGGAAAGACACTCACAAAATGAATATCGAGCAGAAAGCACCTTCCGACAAGTCCAGTGAAAAAACTCTTAAGTGTAGTTCTAAATCCAGTGAAATACATAAAGTGATTGAAGAAAGCCATCATGAAACAATATTAATTGAAGAGCGTCTGAAAAATGAAAAACTAAAAATAGAAAATGAACTATAACGACAAATTATTAATGAACTTAGAGAAAAAATTGAACTGTTAAACGAAATAATTGAAAAATACATAGCTGAGAATACAAATATGATATTGGGAAAGAACAACACATATATGCAGAAATAGTTTCAAACGTCAAACCGAAAAATAAATAGATACCAAAAATTGGAATAAAAATAACAGAAAAAGAAGAAAATATAAAAGAAATAACTAGATCTGTGACTCAATGTTTAATAAGAGATAAAACGATTCAGACTAACAATGTAAAAACATTAAATAAATAGGATGAATCGGTTATCAATTGCGTAAACGAAAGAACTGTGGACTAAATGTGAGATACTAAAAGAACAAGTCACAAATCTAAAAGCCAATGTGGTGGGAATTGATAATTATGAAAATTTGAACGACAAAACTCTTGAAGACGACATTAACACTAGAAATTTCAACGAAATAAGCAGAAAATGTGAATTTCTACATAAAGACACAAATATGAAAATCAATCTACGACCAGTAATTTTTTATGTACGTACAGATATGTATAAATACACTATGCAACAAAATTATGGCAACAAAATGTTTTATTGGAAGATTACTTTTTTATAATGCTTATAATACCATCAATTTTTATTGTATCAAGGCGATTTTTTTTATTTTGTAGGTAATTATCTGTACTTTGAGAAAAGATCATGCAAAATACATGTGAGTCAATGCCGCATGTATATTTCGTAATGAGGACCAACAAATATTTCTTTCTTAAAAAGGTTGGCAGTTTGACGATTATTTGGATCACCTCAATTCTTTTCGAAAATAACACATATACCATCGTTAAGTGCACTTTTCAGTGAGTAATTTAAAAAACAATCGTTTCTCTACGATTTTTCGGCCGAGTTATGCTATTTCGAAGATATTCCTGCATTTTTAGCATATACCGCGGAATGGTAAGTACATTTTAAAATTGTTAAAACTTGTAATTCGTTAAAAATTGTTAAAAATTGTCATCAAACTTTGTGATGATTGGAAATTTCGAGCATTTTGGGGCATGAGGGGGCTTCTGGGACACGAATTTACTAGATCTGTTCGATGATTCATTGATATTCCACCCCATACCATAACGGATCCTCCACCTAATGCTCGAGTTAGATCAACGCAATTGGCTTCAAAACCCTCTCGTCTACGACGCTAAATTAGGATCCTAGAATCATTTCCATACAGACAAAATCGAGATTCGTCTGTAAACAATAGATTTCTTCACTGTCTGGCCATCCAATTTCGATGAATACGGGCATAGCATAAACGAGCTCGCCGGTGCATTGCTTTTAACATAGGCACTCTAGCACGAGTTCGTGATCTTAAACCTCTTCCACCAAGGCGTCTCCTTATCGTTTGAACGCTAACTTGTCTGCCTCGTAAAGCATTATTCTCAATTGAACGCGGTAACTGTCTTGGTTCACGCAGGGCTTCATTAACAATGTTACGATCCTCCCGATTTCTAGTTTTCTTTGTCGACATTGGCCAAGCTCCGGCGATAGAAGCCTGTTTCTTGGTACTGACTAAAAACGCGCGACACCGTCGAGCGAGAATCCCTATCCTTCATGATATAGCGTCTTAACTTAATCCCGCTTCTATCAAGGCAACAATGTGAGCAGGTTCAATTTCAGTTAGCCGAGGCATTTTGAGTAAGAATAAAAAAATATTCTATGTTCCTGTAATTTTCGACTGTTATATACTCTGTATAATAAAATTAATGTTTAATATGGATCCTTCTCGTTAACTCTTGGCTAGTATACTGCCTTAAGACGTGATAAATTCACTCTTTTGAAGGGCTAATTTTTTTTAAATTAATCAGGGGTAGTTTAAAAATAATGTGTAATTTTACTGATAGCGAGGCGGAGTTACATTAAATGTTACTCTTTTGATGTATTAAATTTTAAAATCAATAACGAATAGCAAAGTGGTTACTTAGGTTTTCGGGGTCGCTGATCACAAATCTGTGATCAGATTTTTAAAATTCGTACTCCAGGAGCCACCAACGCCCCAAAATGCCCCAAATTTTCGATAATCATGAAGTATGATGACATGACTCAGAAACTTTTCGGGGTTGCAGATTATGAATCTATGATCACATTTTGTAAATTCGTGTCTCAGAAGCCCCCCATGCCCCAAAATGCCCGAAACTTTCAATCACACAAAGTTTGATAACAATTTTTAACAATTTTTAACGAGTAGCAAGTTTTAACAATTTTAAAACGTGCGTTACCATTCCGCGGTATTTGCTAAAAACGTAGGAATATCTCTAAATGGCATAACTCGGTCATAAAATCGTAGAGAAACGATTTTTGTTTTAATTTATTCTTTTAGAAGTGCACTTGACGACGGTATATGTGTTATTTACGAAAAGAATTGAGGTCATCCAAATAATCGTCAATCTGACAAGTTTTTTAAGAAAGCAATATTTGTTGGTCCTCATTACGAAATATACATGCGGCATTGACTCGCATGTATCTTGCATGACCTTTTCTCAAAGTACAGATAATTACCTACAAAATAAAAAAAATCGCCTTGATACAATAAATGTGCAGGAAAACATAAAACTATAAGACTGTAGCACTGATAATGAGTATAAATGTGTAAATTGCTCATTTACAATCGAAAAATGTACAGACACTTATTCATGCGAAATTTTATAAGTTGAAATTAATAAGTGTATATATAATACCGATTACGCTATTAAGCCTACTGTACCGAGACACCTTGGCAAGGTAGGGTTCGTTAAACCTACTATAGTAACTGGAATGGCCTCTATGCCATCGGAAACAGAGATGACTTCTGGAACATCCGCGAAATTACAGAATAAAATCAATACAAGTAGCAAACTTAAAAGCAAAGTAAGATAAGTACCAATCAAAAGAAAAACGTAAGAAACGGCTAAACAAATGAACTAATAATAAATCAATAAAAGCTCTGTTAATAATTATAGTGAAATAAATAATATTATACCAAATGAAATTGAGTACAGCGATATTAGAATTCTGAACGTTAACTTGATGAATAATCAGTGTGTCATTTTATACGTAAATGTGAGAAGTTTATGGGGAGGTGACACCTTTAAATTGATCCCATCAAAATGATCTGTAAAAAAGAAATTTGAATTATTAACAAAATTTTAAACTAATAGATTAAAAGTATGCTGCATTTATAATACAATAAGCCAAAAATGAAAGTACTAGCCGTTCATTGTCCCAATATAAGAACATTTCAAAATTTAGGCTTTGGCGTAACCTACAAGTCTATGGAGGTGATGGATTTTAATCCGGTTGGGCTTAAATTGTTGATATTTTATGTAGTTTACGGCTGAAGAGTTTTACGTATCAAAATTATTTAGTCAAATAATTGTAAGAGTAGGCGCAGCACGATTTTAGTACGTGGCATGGCACGCGAATCAGATCCTGAGGCTGGCGTAGTTCGCGCGCCGTATTTCGCGCTAAAATCGTGCTGCGCCTACTCTTCTATTTTTCGAAGAATAAAATTTGAGAAAATTCTGGGAAAAAAGTTTGCCCACGTAGAAAGTGCTCAGCTTTCGATCAAGAGGGTCAAAAAGATATTAAAAATAAACAATACGAGATATAACATGTTTTATACATTTTGAGGGTAAAAATGAAAAATTCCGAAAAATCCACATACGCTAATGGAAAGCTGAGAAAAAATACGTCGGATAGGCTGTTCAAACTTTTTTTAACCTTTAGACCGCCGGGATTTTTGAAAAATGAAAAATCGATTTTCCCTATATAAAAGTGTTCTGAGGCCTACTAGGTAGGACCCAATCAAGGGTGGATGTGTGCGAGTCAGACCCACGCGCCATATGACGTAATCCCGGCGGTCTAAAGGTTAAAGATCCATATTAGTATGGTAAATACGAGTTCAAAATAGCATGAATTGACGCTCGCGCGCCGTGCTGGGAGAGTTGAGGCGAAACGCCTCATATATATTTTACACATAGCCTATATATATATTATGACGGACGAGTATTTCTCCGTAAAACCTCTCTCTTCCGTCGCCTGCATTAATGTGTATCATATATTCTAATGTTTACAAGCTGTTACACATCCGAAGAGCGAGAGGGAGCTTGATCGGCTAGGAGAGTGAGAGAGAGAGAGAATCGACATTGTCGCGAGTACCATGCGCGGAGAGTTGAGTGGAAGTTTAGGTCTGGCCTTGACCGGGTAATTACGAGCCCTTACGCACGTCGTAGTTTTGTATTATATTTTTGCGTGTGCGACACTGTGTTGGTGCAGTGGACTTTGTGCGACCCCGCTAAACCCGGATCGAGCGATTACCGCAAGGCGACGAGCGCTTTGAACGAGCCGATAGGACGTGGGCAGAGTACAACTCTTGTAAGTGTCTCTCTCTCTTTCTCTCTCCTTCTTGTCGCTCAAGATAGCTCGCGTGGATTCCCCGCGCTCGCGCATTGGACGCGCAATGTACCCGAATTTCCGCGAAGTAATAAAGGAATGATCTATTTTAATTGCCTCTGTTATCTCTATTTAATTTGCCACGTTCTCGAACCTTATTCTCCTCATTACAAATCGAACTATAGCGACATCGCAGAATACGCATAAATTAGTTATCAAATAATTATTATTGAAAGTGGACTCGCATAAAATAACAGTAATTTTTTTTTACAAATTATTTAAATAAAAATTAATTTAAAATTAATAAAATATTTTTCTTAGTTTACGTTATTTATATTTTTCTTTGTCAAGGAACGTATATGCGATTTCGCTGTAACACTCGATAGCGGCGAAGCGCAACGCATCAGCGAGCTTAGAAGCAAACAGCTGATAACGCGGGGCCATATACCCCAACGGCGAATAACGCGTGCGACGTATAGTCACCTATAGTTGAATCGGTTGCGAAAATATTTAATTCTTTTTCGTTTTCTCTTTTTTCCTCTTCGGATTGATTCGAAATAATTATTACAATTATTCAAATTTTGCGAAACAAAAATTATTATTATTTAAAAGCGAGCAAAACAATTATTGATATTACTCGGAATTTACTAAATTAGGGTAACTATCATTTAGCTAGTGTTTAATAAATAATTATTGAATTTATTACACATAATAGGAACGACACAAAATTATTATTATTAAATTATTATTATTATTAAATTACTGTTTTATAAATATTTATAATTAACATCGTTTCTCATTGGCTGGGTTACGTCACATAGCGAAGACGTATTTCCGAACAGCAAGAAATTCGGAGATACCGCGCATTAATTTAAATTTATTAAAATTTGGCAATTGAAGTATTAAGTCTTCAATAATTAATTAGATAAACCTTTGGAATCACCTAATAACGACAATAAAATTTTATTAATATTTTATAATTTAATTTATTTAGAATTACTTTCGAATTTTCTCCACCCATATATTAATTAAGATCCTTTCGTACTATTTAATAAAATTATTTTTTTTACTTACTTTTATTTACAAAATAATTTATAGCGAGCGACTAGAAGCGACAATATTTTGATTTCTACTCTCCTAATATTTACAAGGAAAAATTAAATTAAATAAATCGAATTGATTAGCAATTAACGCAACATACGCTTAAAATCACCAAAGGAGATAAATGTTAATTTGAAAATTTCTTTTTTTTTTCCTCCTTACCCGAATTCCTTTGCGAAACGGATTAGCGAATTATCGAGCGACAAAATGACAAACTTAGACGACTTCACATTCGACGAAACCATGGGAATGGAAATCCAATGTTGGATAATGAAGCTGTCCGGAGAACCGTTAGACGAAGCGCTCGATAATTTAGAATTAATTAAAAGCGGTACACAGTTTGCGAAAGCGGATAAGCTATATAGGCGTTTGCGCGGTGACTATATGGCCGAATATTTCGCGCGAACTGAAGAAGATGAAGACGAATCTGACAACTTCAACCGCCGATACGGAAAATTAATATCTACAGTAGAAAATTTGCCGTTTAGCGAACGTACCATCGCAGAAATGACAGCAAGGCGGGATGCAACTGCTCGTATGTATGGCGCAAGAGATCGACACTCTTCAACGCCACTGTCACATGCGCAAATACTCCCGCAACCAGTGGATATGTCACTTACGGACGTCCAGAATAATGCGATCGCGCCCGCATCGATAATAGCCTCAGTACGGGAAGAAAATTACGCTACACAAAGCCATGCAAGATACAATTGCGATACGCAAAGTGACATTCGCGACGCAATAAATCTCGAACGAGCGCTTGCGGAAGGTAGATTTCCGCCACCTCTTACAGCGCAGGCAACGTGCATACAAACGTTAACCACAACGACAACAACGCCGTGCATTATAATGGTTAGAGCAGCGAGTACGCATTCCATGCACTCGACACCGCATTCAGTTTTCTCGACGCGAACAATGACATCACAAGACGATCTGGTACAATGCACGCTCACCGACGGCAAATCGTACACAATGCCAAGAGCGGTAGCGTGCGAAATGGCAAAAGGGCAATCGATCGCAAGAGAGTACGATCGAGTAATGAGGTGCCTATACAACGAAATGGCCGACCTAATCGCGAGTGTACGCCCACATGCGATGCGCGAAAGTACAATACGCACTGAAGCGAACTCGCAAAGACAAAAAAACGTAAATTTCCAGGACACATATCGACTGGAATACATTGATGAAGCCAATACAGAAAGCGACTTACACAACACGGTACAACACGCTCAGGTGCAGCAAGCACCAGCGTTAAACGCAAGAGCGCCAAGTTTTACACCAAACCAGGATTATCCGTCTCAGCGTGGTCCCTACCGGATATCTCAGACTCACGCACGCGATCCGCATGAGTCTTGGGGGAGGGAGGGTCTCCCGAGTAACTCGCGTAGTAGATACTCGGGAGATGGTACCACGCTACAACAATCGATGAACCTAGACGTCGGTAGAATTGTCCGCCAATGGAAGCTACAGTTCTCCGGCGAAAGGGGAAGTAGCATCGAAGAGTTCACCGCACACATCACAGGTGAAGATCTGTTAAACGCCATGTCCGAGTTTACATCCGGCAAGGCGCGGCATTGGTGCCGCCAAGCCCGCAAGAATTTTTGTGTCGCTGCGCGTCGTTGTTACGGGGTCGACGAACGGTTCCAACAACGACTCATCAGCGAAGCGCAAGCCCGTACACAAGGTAAGGAGGAACCCGTGCGTAATTACATAATCTGCCTACTCACCATTTTGAGCAGGATCGAGGAGCCATGGGAAGATGAGATGCAACTCGAACACATTTACAGAAATATGCTTCCCGCGTTACAGCGCATGGTGCCGCGAGACAGAGTAACGGATATAGATACTCTCATGGAGCTCCCGAGAGAGGCAGAAGCTCTGCGAGAAGCGGAACGGAATTATAGACCCTCTCCAAACCCAGATGATAGCCTGCTATCCGACGTAGCTTACAAAGGCTCAAAGTCCGTAAAATCGCTACCGCAGCGAAATAAAAGCAGTAGCTTAGTTGCGATGGCGGAATACGCACCTTTACACGCAACGAGAACTACAAGCGACGCAAAAGTTGACAAGCCAAGCTTGGCATCGATAGCTGATCAGTCTCCGCAAGCCCTAGAGTCATTCATGAGTCGACTGCTTGACGAGAAGCTCACGAAATTCGCTTCAGGAAGCATTAGGCCCTTGGGCTCTCCTCCGCGTAACGCTGGTCCCCCTCGAAGGACTGGAGCGTATCGCAAAGGCAGTCGCAGTTCTCCCCCGAAGCAAGAGGAAGCGCCGCTCATAGGAAAGGGCGAAGCGACTTATACGCCGCCAACTCCTGACAGCGACAAGAACGGCAGTAAGCCGCCAGGTTCGAAAGAGTACGTGCGATGCTGGGGAAGTAGCTGGCCAGGTTGTATCAAGCCAACCTGTCTGGAGTGCTCGGGAAAAGGCCGCGGGAGCGGGTAGACAAGGCCACTACCGCTTCCCCAGAAAACGAGAAGACCTCTACCCCCTCGGCTCAAGAGCCATCTGCGCTCGTCGCTACCGCTTCATCGGACTCGGAAGAAAATCCGAATCATCCGAGCGCGTCGGAACACTCACGATGGTATTTACCAGAGGGAATCGGCGGATTTTGGCTACGGGCTTTACACGATTTAGGCGCGTCGCGCACAGAGGTAGACCGGTCGGCTTACAAATTACTACCGCGTGCGATAAACAGATCACTCCGCATCGGGGCGGAGAAGCGCGCCTCGTAAATGACCGGACAGTATCAGCCCTTGAACAAGTAGACCTACCTTTTGATGTAGCAGGCGTACGTCACTATTTAGACGTCGTAATTCGGGAAGAATTAGATGCAGACTGTCTGCTCGGCACTGATTTCATGCGCAAATTCCACGCCATTCTGTGGCCTCTCAAATCAATGCTAAGCATTGAAGGCGTTGACGAGCAAATTCCACTAGAATTATCAGCGTTAGCGCATGACGAAGCGAGCACGATCCATTTCGCTTCAGTGAGCCTCTCCGACGTTGATGACGTGCAGCGACAGCAGTTGCAAGAATAACTCGACCAACTGTTGTCGGTGAGCGACCAACCGCTAGGATGCACTAGCTGGGCTGAGCACAACATTGAAATGACAAGTTCGAGGCTGATCAAACAGAGGTACTACCCTGTCTCGAAAAACTCGAGGAGGAAATGCATCGGCAAGTGCATGAGATGCTCGAAGCGGGCATTATTGTTCGCTCAACTAGCGAATGGACGAGCAGTTGTTATGCAACGGAAAGCGAATCGCACGTATCGATTTTGCATCGATTATTGCAAATTGAATGCGATAACGAAAGTAGGTGGGTACCCGCTACCGCACATGGATGCGATTATATGCAAACTATAAAATGCGCGGTACATCTCTACCATTGGCCTGAGCAGCGCATACCACCAAATCCCGTTACGGAAGGAAGCGCAAGCCTTAACCACTTTCACCGTTCCGGGAATGGGCCTCTTTGAATTTATTCGAATGCCATACGGTGTCGTAGGCGGGCCAGCCACATTTCAGGAGCATTCCGTCCGCGTTGTCGGTCCGGAAATCGAACCTTATGCGTTTTCGTATCTAGACGACATTATTATCGTCACGGAAACGTTTGAGGAACACCTCAAGTGGCTGGAACATGTCCTACGGCACATTAAAGACGCAGGTCTCACGACTAATCGTGAGAAAAGCGAATTTTTTCACAGTGAGGTCAAATTCCTCGGTTAAGGAGATTTCTTGGCATGGTGTCGTGGTATCGCAAGTTTCTGCCCGGCTTCGTGACAATCGCTTAACTAAGCACAATGATGCTTATAAGTGGGGCGAGACCGAGCAGGCGGCTTTTGAGAAAACTAAAGCGCTGATTGCGTCTGCGCTGGTGTTACACCGGCCGTCGTTTGAATATCAGTTTGTGATTCAAACATACGCAAGTGATACTGGCCTTGGAGCTGTACTCACGCAGACTATTGACGGCGAAGAGCGAGTATTATGCTTCGCAAGCCGTACGATGTCAGCAGCTGAACGGAATTACTCCGTCTCGAAACGCAAATGCCTCGCAGTTTTATGGGCTATTCGTAAGTTTCACGCTTACGTTGAAGGCTACCATTTTAAAGTGATAACCGACCACAGCAGCTTAAAGTGGCTGTGCAATTTGGATAACCCTGCTGGATGCTTAGCGCGGTGGGCGCTTGAAATGCAAGCGTACGACTACGATGCTGAGCATCGCAATGGTTCGATGAATCACGTACCCGACGCGCTTTCCCGGATGTTCGAGGATGACGAAGTACCCGAACTGGCCGCGTTTGACGCTACCAACGAGACGGGCGACGCTTGGTACAAGCGAATGCTCGCTATGGTAAGCCAGATCCTCACGGATTATCCGCAGTGGATAATCGTGCACGGGCGTCTCTACAACTATCGTCCCAATTTTAGGCTTGAGGATTTAATGGAGGACGAAGACGCCTGGAAGTTAGTCTTGCAAGTCGAAAAACGTGAGAGAGCTTTATTAGAAAGCCACTCCGAGCCGACAGCTGGACACTTGGGCCGTGCGAAAGCGCTTGCGCGTTTATCGCTATATTATTATTGTCTGTCCATGCACTAAGAGGCCGCTAACTTCGTGCGGAATTGCCTGACCTGCCAATAGTGTAAAATGCTGCAAACTGCACCAGCTGGGCTGATGGGCAGCCGCCGGAGCGTGTGACCTTGGTAGATTGTGGCAGGTGACATTATGGGCCCTTTGCCTAGATCACCCCAAGGCCACGAGTATTTACTTAATTTTATGGACTTGTTCACTCGTTGGATCGAGGGCGTGCCCATTCGAAAAGCAAATGCGCAAACGATTTGCGAAGAACTCAATGAACGAGTATTTCTACGCTTTGGTCTGCCCGAAGTATTTCACTTGGATAACGGGACTGAGTTTAAAAACAGAGCGCTAGATATGTTCCTAAAAGAACGAGGCATATCGCATACCACGATTCCTCCGTATCACGCGTAGGCGAATCCGGTAGACCGAGTAAATAGCACTATTAAAACGATGATCACCTCCTTTCTCGAGAATAACCATCGCGACTGGGATACACATGTCCCAGAGCTAATGTACGCGTATAATACGGCCGCTTACAGAAGTTGCCCGACGTGCAACAGATGGCCACAGATCATTCTCTAGCGGTGCATCAGCGACGAGCACGCTATTACAATTCGTCTCGTCGTGAGGTTAAGTTCGATATTGGCGAGAAAGTCTTAAGACGGAACCGTGTACTTTCATCCGCTTCACAGGGCATAGCGGCGAAATTAGCCCCTAAATTCTCTGGCCCATATACAATCTCGGTGCAAATTGGCTCGAATGTGAACGAATGGGAAGACTTAGACGGACAACCAGCTGGAAAGGGACACGTAGAAGACCTTAAGCCTTTCCACGTGAGTCCGGAGGACGTAGATCCCGTAAGCAAATGCGCAGAAGTAGTTTCGCTGAAGACTAGCGAGGAATCGCAACCCACCCTTACGGGTCGTGACGCACTTAGCAGAACGTCAGAGGGAGAAACTCGCCCGCGTAGGCCGACCGCGAAAAACGCGCCTGGTTGTAAAGTGGACTTCGCATGTGGTTAGAAAACCGACGAACAGGAGGACGCTGGACGCAGACAGCGCTGACGAGCAACTGACGCAACCCAGTACCAGCGACGCTTCTACGCCTCCACGCAGACGCCGTGGACGACCGATCGGCTCTAAGAAAACTACGGACGACAATCGACCTTAGTACATATCTCCTCGACGCACGAGAGCGCGACCTCGCACGAGGAACAACTAACCCTTGAAATTCATTGTATACGAGTTATTTCTGAGCGACTAATCCCTTTCTCCTACATCGTAAAGTCATCTTTTCCCCTGGCTACCGATTACCTCCCTTACTCTCGATTGACGAAACCGGTTTTCCCTACAATTTGCATGTCGACCAACGAGAGAGAGCAGAGTCGAGCTGGCGCGCTCACCGGTAACCAGCGTCTGGGTGAGGGGCTTAAGACGGACGAGTATTTCTCCGTCAAACATCTCTCATCCGTCGCCTGGATTAATGTGTATCATATATACTAATGTTTACAAACAGATGCGGAGAGCGAGAGGGAGCTTGAGCGGCTAGGAGAGTGAGAGAGAGACAAAGAGGGAGAGAAAGAATCGACACTGTCGCGAGTACCGCGTGCGGAGAGATGAGTGGAAGTTTAGGTCTGGCCATGACCGGGTAATTACGAGCCCTTACGCACGTCGTAGTTTTGTATTATACCGACGCATGCTTGTTTTGCAATTAACGCATAACTCTTTGGAGAGTATTTGTGCGTGTGAGACACTGTGTTGGTGCAGTGGACTTTTTACGACCCCGCTAAACCCGGGACGAGCGATTACCATAAGGCGACTAGCGCTTTGAACGAGCCGATAGGACGTGGGCAGAGTACAACTCTTATAAGTATCTTCTCGATTCTCTCTCTTTCTCTCTCCTCCTTGTCGCTCAAGACAGCTCGCGTGGATTCCCCGCGCTCGCGCATTGGACGCGCAATATACCCGAGGTTACGTGAAGTAATAAAGGAATGTTCTATTTTAATTGCCTCTGTTATCTCTATTTAATTTGCCACGTTCTCGAACCTTTTCTCCTCATTATCACGTATTTATTTGTACGGATAATTGCACTCTAGCCGGGAGCTAGTTATCCGTTAGAATATATTGTCGGTTCTCTGTCAAGTCGCAGATGAAAAATTTTTTTGATTAAATTTTTTACGTAATCTACGCCATATATTGAACTACCATGCATTTTTTAGATTTTTTGAACAAATATTTTCGGAGCTAAAAATTATTATTAAAGTAGCATATTTCATGAATTTTCATGATTTTTAGCAATTATCAAATACATCTTACTCATTACAGATGCATTTTAAGAAAAAACTTTAGAGGACTTCTTTCCACAAAAAATCTATATTTTCTGAAAATCTGGGTTTCACAGGTCCAGCAATATTTTATCATTATGATAAGACCATTTAGATAGTACATATTGAGTTTTCTTTTGGTGCGCTTATTGACTCAGCTCGTCAAAAAATCTAGGCGTACAGCTATAGTATGTAGAAATGTCACCCAACTTGTTTTGGAGTCGGATTAGCTCTCATTTTCGTTATAAAAATTGTAATAACATCAATTTCATGAAAAATGGGATTTTTATGCTCATATTCATCTATCACTTTTTCCTTACAGAAATACTTTTATACTTAAACTCACATAGGTTGTTGGTAATACAACATCATGAACCTCTGTAGAGTTACAGACCCTAATACGACCCCAGAAAAAGTTACAGCTATTTCAATTTTTAAAAAGACCTGGAAAAATGTGATCGATATGCACATTTTTTCCATTTTTTGCAGTTTTTTGCTGTTTGTGCTGCGAAAGTTTATTTGATTATTTATATGAATGAAATGTACATAAAACATGTTAAATATTCAAAATCAAGTGTTAAAAAATAAGTTTTAAAAAATTTCATTACCTGTATGTATATCATTTCTTGTAATATTCACATTATTTTCTTGGGTTCGCCTCTAATATAACATAAAGCCTATGTTAGAACTCAGTCTTTTTGAACAAAAGGATTTTAAACATGGATCTACTTAATTTATTATGAAAAGCAATAAAATTCACAAAAAGAATGAGCTTTAACATAGCAATTATGTTATATTAGAGGCGAACCAAAGAAGATAATGTGAATGATGAAAAAAATTTTTCATCTGCGACTTGACAGAGAATCGGCCATATACAGATTCTTAAAAAACTATCGCATTGGGTATATATGACGCGATAGAGCGGAAAATTCTCGTACAAAGTGTGGAGCAGTCAGATGCACTAAAGGAACTAAATTGAACATTAAAAATTATTAGGGCCCAAAATAGCCCGGAGATGCTCGTTTTACGCAGAAGGTATCAGACACGCAAGACGCTGAGTTGCAAATTAAAAATTATTAAACCTCAAATAACCTGGCGATGCGAGTTCCGCGTACAAGGTGCAGAGCATGTAGACGGTACGAAGACTGTAAACGGCTATTTCGAAAATCGGACCTCTCAAATAGCCTGAAGATGCGCGTTTCCCATAGGTGGCGTGAGGCACGCCAACGGGAAAAGGACCTGATTTGCAAATTATATATTATTAAACCTCAAATAACCTAGCGATGCGAGTTCCACGTACAAGGTGTGGGGCATGTAGACGGTATGTAGAGAGTAAAGTGCTATTTAAAAAATCTGAACTATCAAATAGCCTGAATATGCAAGTTTCCCGTAGAAGGCGTGAGGTACGCAAACGGGAAAAGGATCTGAGTTACAAATTACAGATTATTAAACCACGAATAGCCTAACGATGTGATTTGCTCGTTCAAGGTATGGGGCATGTAGACGGTTTGAAGACAGGAATATACTATTTAAAAAATCTGAACTCTTAAATAGCCTCTCCATTATTTTATTATTTATTTATTCTATTAAAATTATTATTATTAGTTTCCCGCAGGAGGTGTGAGGTAGGCAAACGGGAAAAGATTCTAAGTTGCAAATTAAAATTATTAAACCTCAAATAGCCTGGCGATGCGAATTCCACGTAAAAGGTTTGGGAACTCAAACGGGATTAAGACAGCAAGCGGCTCGTTAATAGTTCTTTAATTCCAAATAGCCTAGGTATGCGAGTTTCACGTATGAGGTGTGAGGTAAGTAAACGGGAAAATAAACTAAGTTGCAAACTAAAAATTCTTAAACGTCAAATAGCCTAGGGATGCCGGTTCCACATAGAAGATGTAGGGCACGCAGACGGGTCAAAGGCAGCAAGCGGCTCGTTAATAATTCTTAAACTCCAAATAGCCTGGAGATTTAAGTTCCACGTAGAAGGTGTGAGATATGTAGACGGGCCAAAGGAACTAAGTGGCAAAGTACAAATTATTAAACCCCAAATACCCTGGAAAATGGGTATCCGCAGGCTATTTTAGGTCTTAATAATTTTCAATGTTGAAGTATGAATTACGTAAATTATCTTTTTTTTTAAATTTGTGATATTAAGCATTCGTTGTCAAACCACGAGGATAATTCTGTGACGAAATAAGCGGTATTTATTGGAAAACTAATCATTGGTTAAACGGTTAGCTATATCTTCGCGATTATAATCATTTATAGCAGGGTGAAGATACACAAAATTCGATTACGTATCTGAATACTTATTATTTCACAAACAACTAGGACCTTCGTCTTGTCTATGCTTCTGCATTGTACAAAAAATTTAAAAAACAATTCGATAGTAAACTGTCTCTGTATTTTTGACTTTGATAAACACATTAATACAGTGAGTGTTCTCACATTAGTTGCGATTCTGCTTTGTCAAAGCAACGTGTTATTTAACTTCTGCTTAAATAATTAGTTAAGTTATTTGTTGAGTTATTAATTGAGCAATTGCTTGAGATGTATCATTGGCGCAACCGTTCGCACTGCGACACAGTGTTCTTGGAGCATGCAAAAGTGGTCCGAAAATGGATCCAAAATCAGCTAACACAAAAATTTTCTATTTTGTTTTTAGATGAAAAAAATGTAAAATTAAAAATCCTAAGTGATCGGTTTCCCAAGTTATGGACGCTTTTATGTTTATGCTATGCGCCTTCATGAATAGCCAAGTAGAGCATTTGAGTACACACGTATAATTCGTTTTCTAACTCCGAATAAAAGAAATTTAGTATGTATTCATTACTTATTGTTGAGAGTATTATTGTTTTTTGATAATTTAAATATTATTTATTAAAATGTTGATATAATGGCTTAATAAACAAAGCCATATTTCAGTTGTTTCGTCGTTTTTCCGATGTATCTCAAAATGCATCTAATTTTTATAGAGTTGTTTTATAAATACATATATGACACAATTCAAAGTTTATTTTAATACCGATAGGTGGCGCATGAAAATCCAACCCGCAATCAAAAAATTTATGTCGAAGTTACATATACACCACAGGAAAAGCCATCCAACCCTCCCGAGTTGCAGTTGCATTTTTTAAACTTACGTTTTCAAAATGCCTCCTCGGTGTTCTCATCATGATAATAGAAAGAAAGTCTGTGGAGCTTGTGGTCGTAAAATTGTTTTTGGCAAAATAAAACCAGATAAATTTTTAATAAGTAAATCTACTGAAAAACTCATAAAGAAGTTTATATCTATGGATTTCGATTTAAACGATGAAAGATATCCTGTGAGCATATGTAGGTCTTGTTATTTGACACTACTTGATATTGAAAAAGAAATTTTCAATCGGCAAGTACCAACTATGCCTAACTACAAAGAGATAGTAGT
>JAYJLV010065268.1:0-16649 GCA_036873485.1 Torymus texanus
TGTATATATATATATATATATATATATATATATATATGCTTGCGCACGCGCCGCAGCAACCTGGCGAGCTGTATACACATACATATATATATATATATAACAAACAGGGTGGCGCGCCGGGGAAAAGGGAAAATCACCGGGCGAGGGGAGAGGCTCGCGAGTGAGGGAGAGAGAGAGAGAGAGAGAGAGCTCTTATCGTGGATGTGACGCGCGCGCGCGCGTGAGGAGCAAAGCGGATTCCATATTGACGCGTGGGGGCGCAGAGTGTGGGTGTGCGACGATAATCGTGGGTACGCGTACGGTATATGGTGAGGTTTCTTACGGTCCTTTTTTACCAGCTATAATTTGCTATCGGCTTTTCATTACGCGCTAATTCAACGGATATGTGCGGATGTGTTTTTATATACCGGTTCAGTCCTCCTCCCGTCTACTGAAAAAAATATACTCTTCTGTATATATAATATTTTTAGTAAGTATAGGAAGAAAACGTTATTTTTAATTACTCTCGTACGCACATTACATTAAACGTGTACTTTTCACGCCTGTAGATATACACGCGTGAAAGGCAGAAGAAGAAGAAGAAAAAGGATTATTCGAACGTTGTAACAGGCGTGCATGCTGTTTAATTAAATTTCAAAAGAACCAGGCGTTGTAATATATGTACAGAGGTGGAAATGTAACAGACGAAAGAATGCAGAGAGCAAAAATGCGCTGATTCTTCTGAAATATAAAAAAAAAATATTCTGCCAAGTCTGCGTAAGAGAATCACCGACAGCGTTATTATAGTACAGCGCGACGAGAAACTTTATAATACCCACTCGCTCAAATATATTACAAGCGACATTTTTACATTCGCAAAAACTACAAGATATACAATGATTTATATATATATATATATATATATATATATATTCGACGTATACGTACGCGGTTGCGACGCATTTTGAATTACGAAAAAAGGCCGCCGGTCGTTAAACTTTTAGTACGCTTTATCTTATACGCAGGTTTCGAAAGTATCTTTTCCACTCTCTTAAGAGTTTAATTTAATTAATTTTATCCCGATTTATCGACAGGAGTATTATATATACATATATAAAGAGAAACTTTGATCACTGCAATTACAACGGGGTTATATCGTCGGGATCGTATATCTTTAGAGCGTATTTACGAGCTAATGCAATTTTTAGAGGCTCGTTTAAATCTAATATAGAAACTGAAAATCCCTAAGCATTAAGAGACCCTGAGAAAGAGACACAGGCTACCACACCAAAAACTCAGTCTTCGGGTTAAAAAGAAAAATCCCTCATAATCCCCGAAAAGTCAAAGCACAACAGATAGAGCCACTAATAGTAGCAATTGGACCGCCCGCACGGCACGCCGTAAAATGCGGCTGCACAACAGACCTGCGTGTTTTTATTATTGTTTGCGCCGCTTGGGGGACATCGAGGTAAACATCGATGCTTCTGCTGCTGCGCGAAAATCGTTTCATTCTCTCACCCTGTCAGTTAAGTGCTACAGCGCTACAGGCGATGGCCGGAAGGAAAAAATGGGCCTCTGTGATGTATATACAATGGCTACTGGTCGAGACACTGTGTCCCTTTCTATATGAGAGGAGGCAGTGAGTATAATTTTCGAAGGAAGTGTTAATGCGTGGGTATATATTTGTGAGGAAAAAAAAAAAAGAGTAATGACGGTAGATGGTTTCCGTATATACAGTCGTTGCCGCCGCTACGTGAAACAAGCCTACAATCTAAGGTTAGTAATGAGTTTAACAGCCATCAACACAGGCGTGTGTATATAGCTTATATACCGCAATCGAGTCACGTCCATATATATACACATACATATGAGCATGTGTATATACGTGTACAATATGTACAGAGAGAGAGAGCGAGAGAAGAGAGAGACGGGAACGAAGGAGGCGTGAAAGTACGAAGAGGAAAAAAAAGGGAGCGCGGTCTCGTATAACGGACACAAGGAAAGTTCGAGAAACCGAAACAGAACCGTGTGTACAGTCCGCTAAGGAATTTCGGAACGAGCGTGCCTCCTCCTCCTTCTTCTTCGTTTATCAGATCCCTCGGTCTCTTCCTCTCTTGCTTGCTTTTTGTGTCCCGGGGAGCGGAGAGCCGCAGTGGGAGAGAGAGAGAGAGAGAGAGAGAGAGAGAAGAGAGAGAGAGAGAGAGAAAGATACAAGCGCACGCCAGTTTGTCGGAACACGTGTTAAGCGTGCCCTTTATTACCTCGAAGAGAGCGGAACGTGGCTTTCGTTTTATTTTTTGTAAAGACGATGCGCATCAGGTAGCGTAGTTCAACGCGAGAATCCGCGTCTCGTTTGTTACAACGTCATTATATGCTAATATAAATTGTATATCGTATATGTTAAATTAAAAATATCTGTGTGAATAATATATTTTAACGATTCTGGATCTCTGTATAGTTCACCCGAAATAAAAATTATTAACATTCCTGTGGTAACGACGGCAGCGATATCTTTCGAGTAGCACGCATAAAAAAGCTATCAATCGTAATGTACGCGCGACCACGCGATAGCTGTAATCGTCTCATTAAGACAATCGCGAGGCGAACGAACAAGCGACAAGAGAGAAAGACAAAAGTCACGAGTGTATATAGGAAAAAAAAGACTATAATACTATAGTCTACACCGTTGATTTTAATATTTAACGCGAGAGAATTAATTACTCTCTTGTGTGTGTGTATGTGTATAAAGATCTTGAGCTTTCTAAGCGAGGATGAGAAGGACTATATACTCATAAAGAGCCCGCGCTGCCCGGATTCAATTAGTGTACCCTTTCTATATACAGTAATTGAAGCCCACACTGTATAAATATTCATTCAACGACGGTCGCTCGCTCGCGGGTTAATAAAGTAAAGCGCCGCGGTTTATTTCGAGGACGCGCGGCGCTAAAGTGGCTTTTAAATATAGAGCGTAAAATCGCCTAGCGTATAATTCATTTGTAAATAAATGATTATAAAGATGGTTATTATTATTGTTGTTGTTGTTGTTGATATTATGTATAGTGGTCGCTAAAATAGAGCTTATAAAATTGTCGCTGTAATTATTTACGAGCGGTCTATCGGGAACACGTGGTAATTTGACAAGGTAAAAGAGAATGAACCATGTAACAGGCGTTTTGTGTGAAGGAAAATGAACCGTGAAATTATATGCACAAGTGGGAACCCGAATATAATTATAATGTAATGTTGTAGTAGAGTAACACGGATGAAAAGTATTATATGACGAAAAGCTGTATATACTTTCACAAGCAATCGCTCTAGTGGCAACCGCATCATCATCATCATCGTCGTCGTCGCGCGCGTTGAGAAAAACAATCGCCTCATTGAGAAGAGATTCGACCGCGCGAAAACAAACCTCATCAGTCACTATATACACACACATATACATATACACTCAGACCATAATTCGAAATCCGCAGCGTGTGCTACTATACTGCGACGAGATCGTCCCGCAAGAGTATATAATACGCGGCCGTGTGATGTTTACGACGAAAATATTGATGCACCGCAGTGCGGCCACCACGCAGCTTACGCTGACATCAGGCCGAATCAAAGTCGAGAGAGAGAGAGAGAGAGAGAGAGAGAGAGAGGGAGAGAGAGGGAGAGAGAATTAAATCTCTCGATCCCTCAGTCACTCACTCTCTTGCCGCGGAGAAATTCCACGGCACGGAGATATAATAGCCCGACGGCGGCTTCTTTTTTTTCTTCAATCGTGCCCTTGAGGCGAGTATGGATGTATACAAAAAGTGCTACGACGACGACGTTACGGAATGATTCTCACGGTCTTTTGTTATTGGGCCGATTGATCGAGAGAGGTTAGCTTCCTCTACGTGTCGTTTGCTTTGTATATATACGTGCAACACGATGCATCGTTTATAATATATATATGTAGCGGTTTAACACTGACGTTCGCACGTTTTATTACATACAAATGCGTTCCGCTTCGTCCGGTCGTTGCAGTTCTTGCTTTTTATACGTGTATTATATATACAACCATGGTACTCATCATCTCGAGCTTTGAGTATTTCTGTACCTTATAATGTTGCGAAATCATTGAGGAATGTCGCACCCTTTTATATACGAAAATCACGCTTGCTCGTACGGAGAAATATTTCCGCGCTAATTAAGATATCTACGTGTAGTACGAAGTTGCAGCAATATTTCTGATTACATCAACTACGCGATCGATACATATACCATATACAAAGACGCCTGCGTGAAAAAGAGAGAGAGAGAGAAAGAGTTGTAACTGTGTGGGGCTAAAAAAAACCTTTATCAACATGAGCTGCTACAATCATTTTTACAGGCAATAAAAGCCCAAGCGAAATGTGCGTATATATAGGTGTGTATATACAATCTCGGTGCCCCCCATAATGAAAAATGATAATTCGTGGCGCATATATAACCGCGCCTCTCGTGTCCTATACACTACTTTCAATTAGGCCACGATTCCATGATATATACATGTATATATATTATATATACGGACAGTTTTAACCAGGGCAAAAATTTCTCCTGCACACACATACGAGCGCGACTTCTCGGAAATTAGAAACTCGTTCCGCTCCATTGGCCACTCGCTTGCGCGCTCGCGCGTACGGGATAAAAATCTCGTTTATGAAATGTACGCGCGCGTACTCGCATTGCCTATATCTATATATATACACATACCTACCTCCGTTTATTATGTTTCGAGAGGAGAGGCGTGTCGGATTATATTGGCACCTATCGACGGATAATTGCCTTATACACGTGAACGAAACTGTATATCACTTCGAGGCATGTGCGCGCGCGCGCGTATATAGTGACGGTTTTATTCGTATATATCTTTTTTTTTTCCTCTTCTTCTTCTTCTTCTTCCTCTTATACATTCAAAGCGAGAATTTCCCGACATGTTAACTACTTTCTGCTTTTCTCTATGTTTTACACACACGCGTGAACATATATAGACGGATATATAATATTTGTACATTATAGCGTAATTGAAAAGTTGAACGTTTCTGGAAACCGTCGCAATACACGCAGCTGTAAGTCTGTGTATATAAGTGTGTGTATATATATATAGCCGTGCTACTGGTTTGCAAGGTTTCGCGAGAGTGATTTATAGCAGCACGATGTTCAAACGCGATACGGGTTATTAAGCGTGTAATCATTTGCACCTATACAGTATAGATTGCTACTCTCATATATAAAATTCTCTCTCATATACATGTATACATATATATTAATTCTAATTCGTATACATA
Organism: Torymus texanus; assembly: GCA_036873485.1. Classification (NCBI taxonomy): domain Eukaryota; kingdom Metazoa; phylum Arthropoda; class Insecta; order Hymenoptera; family Torymidae; genus Torymus; species Torymus texanus. Next base: position 5,283 of record JAYJLV010065268.1, read on the forward strand.
TATATATATAATAAAATGAACAATTTTATTACAAATAAATATCCACTATATAGAACCGAACAACGTTACACGAACAGAATGACATTACATTAATCGGTTTCAATTCCCTCGCGAGTAAAACAAAAACAAAAAGAAAAAAAAACCAACGCGGAGCACGCGCGAAATAAATCAAGCCGCGGTAATCCCCTATGCGCGCGTGAAGCAGCAGCAGTAGCAGTAGCAACCGGCACGCGCCGAGTAGTGTGCCTCGCACAGGGTTATAATACATGTGTATGTATATATATGTGTGACGCAAATGGATCGGCGCGAGTGTCGAGTTTTTCGCGCGTCAGCGCGCCCGCGCGCGAGCATTCGAGCATCTCTCCTCCTTTCCCCCCCTTCTCTCCTCTTTCCCCCCTCTTGAAAGGCGGCGATTGTGCGCTTGTATGCGCACGTATAATGGTTCTAATTTCTCTGGTGGATTGCCGACGTTGGTGTATAGATATATATGTATACAAGGGATTTTATCGCTGGATAATAATGTGTAATGTAAAGAGTTCGCGCGAGGTTTGTCTTCAACGTCATTGAGACAATGAAGTTTTTATGTATATGTATAAGAGCGAGTGATGTATGTATATATATAGTTTACGCTATTGTTTGTCAGATGGTTTGGAATGCAAAGTGTTTACGAATGGTACAAAAGTTCAATGGCATGTTTATATAAGACGACACGAGTTCTGAAATGTCAGAAAATAAACGCTATATACTCTCCGCGTATAGGTATTTGGAGAAAGAGATTTATATCAGTTGTTAAAATACTTCTTCCTTCACCTTCTTGCCAGATTCGTCCGTGCAGATACAACAATAACAATATTACCGTTATTCGACCCGTCGGCGGGTGCAGGCACAGCACAGTAGTAGCACACCCATCGGCTATTGAATTCCAATAATAACGCCATTATAATTGAAATTTAAATTTAGATAGCTCTCTCAGAACGCGTGAGGACACAAGGTCGCAAATTGAATAAGTCGCTCTCTCTCTCTTTCTCTCGGTCCCTCAACGCTATTTATATGTATATGTATATATAAAAAAGCGCCCGATTATTGAATTGTCACTTGTATATAGCTAATCACTGCGGCAGCTTGGAACCCGGCAAACGAGAAAAAGAGAGAGAAGAAAAAAGGTTAAACGGTTATAACCTGAGCATAACAGGGATTGTATACGTATAGTGTCAAAGGTTGAAAAATGAGCGGTTGTAATTCATTCGACGCGAGAGCGGTAGTATATATAGGAAAGAGGTATACGAAAGAGAGAAGGAAGAATCTCCCGAAGGGGCTTTTTTCACGGTGATGCGCTTTATTGAATATATATAGTGGAATTCGAAATCGACGTTTGTGCTTTTTCCGAGAAGGGTTATATTTGGATTCAACAGTTTATATTGCAAGATTGAACCTACATAGACAATTTTTATACGATCGTTTTATCGTTTTATGTATATTTATATACAACTTCAAGCCGAAAACTTTTCCTGTTCGCATACTCGTGTTCATTTCAATATTCATCGTTGCTCGCGGTTGACTCAAGAGCTTTTCCACACAGCTTACCGAGTAGCACGAATTACCAACCGACAAAATACGCTCGTGTCGCTGAATTCATTTGCTCCCATTAAAAATCATTAGATAACATGGTTCTTTTATTAAAGTGTAGACACTATTATACTGTACTTCACGAAACGCGCGCGTTCCTATAGCGGACACGCCAAAGTTTTCTGGTACGAGCGACAGCTGTTTCCTTCTCTCGTTTTCTCTCTCTCTCGTGGTTGAAAGGTTAAAAAAAAAGTAGGTCATTGAGAAACTTTTTCCCCACTCACTAGAGCCGCCGTCGCCGCCGCCGCATTTTCTCGTTCTCTCAGTTGTTTATCAAAGCGCCACGAAGATTAGAGGAAATTCTTATAAGCTATACCTTTTTTTTTTCACCGACCGAGTTCACGGTGCGCCTTTAACGCTCGGGTTCTATATACGTTTGTGTAATTCATAGGTTGTGGGAAGTTACAGTGGTAGGTATATAGTAACAGGTGGTGTAGCACTTTCTTACTCCCTCTCGCTCTCTTTTTTTTCGTTCGTACAAAAATCGATTAGAATACGCGAGGAAAATCATTCTACAATTCGCACGAGAACAAATTAAAATATAATCTCTTTTGTTGCTTTTATACATTATATATATATATATATATATATATATATATATATATAAACCTTCATAAATCCCTAGCACATAGCTATACACACCCATTACGATAAAAATTAATCGCCAACTAATTTCCGTCCTGTAATCCCAGCGAAACGTGCAACCGGTACTACTATACCACTACCACTGCAACTACTACAACACGAACCCCCCGCGGCTATGTCGATACTTTACTACCCAGCGCGTCGCGTATAAACATTCTGCTCGCTCGCAAAATTATTGTAGCTCCTCCTCCCTCCCCTGTGCTCTTTCTCTCTCTCCCCCTCCCTTCCTCTCTCTCTCTCTCTACGATGATCATCGCACCCGGGAAAATTATATACACCGCGAATTACACGCACTGCACGCGGGTAAAACTCTCGTTCCCAAGTTATTGATCGGCGGCGGGCAATTATTGACCGCCGCCGATGGCTCGTGAGCAGTCAATTATGGGCTAATGGCCAATAACCGAAACATTCGCTTGCGTTCTCGTTAGAACGAACGAGAGAGTGAGAGAGAGAAAGAGAGAGAGAGAGAGAGAGAGAGGGGGAGAAATAGAGAATCCCTGGACGACGGCTGTGCCGTAAACTCGGGTCGTAAAAGAATTCGTCCGCCGCCGCCGCCGCCGTCGCCGCCACTGCCGTCGCTATACGTCGAGATTCTATCTATCGTTGTATACCTAAGTATGGGCGACTCTGTCTCGAGTGCGCGTCGCTCTCTCTCTCTCTCTCACACCCTCTCTCTCGAGTGATGAATTTCCGCAGGCTTGTATATATGTATATATAGAAGCTGGTGTTTTTCCCTTGCATTTTTTTTTCTTTGCACGGTTATTGTTTTTATTACGACTATAAATATTTCTATAGATGTAGGTACACAGACGTGTCTATGTGTTATTGCGAATGATTGACGATATGGGAGGAGATTGTGCGCGCGGAGATAACGAAATATCATGAATTATAAAACGAACGCTTAATGTACACTGCGTTGCGAATTCTGAATAATGTAGCATGGATTAAAAGTTAAGCAGCAACAGTGGCGAGGGAGAGAGCAAATTACACGACGCGTATGCCGTATATGTGCGCGTGACAAAAAGAGAGTAAGTAGTAAGCAGTAGCAGTATAGTGGTGGTATGTAAGTACCTTGGATGGATGGATGGATGAATGCACGCCTCGAGAAATTGATAACGAGACGGCGAATTTATGTACGCGGGTATATAAAGGTGTATATAGGTGTATATATAAGGGAGAGATAGAGAGACAGAGAAAGGGTATATAGGTACAACACACGCGCGCGCGCGCTTGACTAATGCATGGCTATCGATCCGACGGGGGCCGACCCCTAGTTTACAAGCGACGGGAAGAATATCTATTTTGTGAGGGGATATATATATATAGATATATTTATATGGTGTGTTCAAGAGAGAAAGAGAGAAATACGGTCTGGCTTTTGCTCCTTTTTGCTTTTACTCCCCACGTACACATACACTGCTTGGAGGTGTGATGAAATTAAACTTTCAGTTTAACTTTTAATAAGGTATTATATGCTTGGTTTCACTATGGGTCAACTGTCACTGATTTCATTGTACAGATAATGTTAAGTATACAGTGATGTGTGTATGCGTTTGTTTTGACTAACACCGATGGATGATTATGCACTTGGGGTGGTTGAATATGTGTCACTTGTTTAAACTTCAATTTACTAGAAAAATTCCATGTGTCATTCTTGATGGTTTTTCTCTCTTCCCGCTGCACCTGGGGAATGTAGACTACAGTTTGTAAAGAACAAAAGGTAAATAATTGAACAGTGTTACGCTGCGTCAATGGTCACTGTGCTATTGATTTTATAGAATTTGTACGGTTGAAAAACATTTTCTCTGCTCGACTGACAATGAATTGACTTAATGACATTTTTTTCTCTCTTCCTCAATTCAAGATAATTACTTTAGGAAAACACAGAGTATCACTTTTTAAATCTAAATTTATCCTGCTACTACAGCAATGACAGGCAAAAGAAAAACCATTTAAAAGCACTTAAAAGCTTAACGCTTGTCATCAACTTCTTTCATAATCAAATCCATTAATCACCTCGCTTCTAATTATATTTAACGCACCGCACAATTATTTACCTTTTCATTGCAAACAGTTCACAGTGAGTTCACATTAGTTCACCACGAGTCAACTATATACATTCCTCACTCCCAGTCTAATGTAACCTCAAAATGGCCAGCCTGACTCTTTAGCACACTTTTTTTCCCCCCTCCTCACTATGCAGATACAAAAAAACACCTAGTTTCACTTTCAGCCTTGAATCTCTTAGCACAATAAACCTTGCAGCTTTATTACAAATGAATCACACAATAGTAATCTTCCTGCTCTCTTATGCACACACCTTGCTCCTGTCAAAAGCAACCTAACCCCAAAATCCTACTCACATCACTTCTTTCTCTCTAAAAAAACCAGACCTTCTTCTCTCTCTCTCTCTCTCATTACCACTGAAATAACCAAAAACAAAAACGTATTATCATCATCATGAACACCACCCACCTCGAGATCCTCGTAGGTCCGAAACGCGAGTATTGCGAATCCATCGATGATGTCCTCCTCGAAGATGGGCTCCTTGGGCTCCTTACTCCCACCGCCCGTAGCACTAGCTAGTGCCATTTTCTTTCTAGGCCTCGGCGGTCTGGGTGGCCTGGGTGGTCTACCCACATGGCTCCCATTATCTCTGCCTCTCCTAGCTCCGTCGCTCGGCGGTCTATCATCGTCTTCGCCACTGTGGCTATCGTCAGCTGCGTTAACGGCATTGCCTGCTGAGCTATTACTCCCTTGATGATGCTGCTGCTGCTGTTGATTAGGTTGTTGCTGCTGCTGCTTCGCTTCCCGTTGAGCGAGCATGCGCTGAGCGCGCTCACGTCGACGGTTGCGTTGGCTACGCTGCTTCGCCTCAATTTGCTCCATTGCGGCTGCAGTCGAAGTCGAAGCTCGCGGCTGCGGCTGCTGCTGCTGTAGCTGTTGTAGCTGCTGTAGCTGCTGATGATGATGATGCTGTTGTTGATACGAAGCTACAATACTCAGCGCGGGAGCAGCTGCTGCTGCCGGGGCCGCTGCCGGCTGAGCAGCGGCGGCATCGTTACTACTACAACCACCAGCTCGCTGCGTGTAGATAAAGCTGTTGCTACTATTTAACCCGGCGGTCGTCGTCGTCGTCGTCGTCGTCGTCGCCGCCGCTTCCTCCTCCTCGCGCCTCTTGCTCTTGTACACGACGTTGTACACAATTTTTACTTAGCTAAGGGACGCGCGCGAGCGCGCCGTCAGGCTGCGGCCACCCGCGCCGTCGTACACCACGTACGGCCTCCTCCTTCGCCTCCTCCTCCTCCCGCCAAGATCCTTACGTTCGACCTCGTCGTCGTCGTCGTCGTCGTTATATAGTTTTTCGCGCACTTTATCCGTCTATACGATACGGCACTGATCAGCTGACACACGCGCCCGCGCACACTATCTATCTATATATATATACCTCAGGCCCGCACAATATCACACTTGTGCGTATATACGTATATATAGATATAGATATGTATATATATATATATATATGTATACGCACACACTTCAACGGCAGTACATGTGTATATTGACTATATAGATCTATATGGTATTGCTGCAACAACAATTCACTGGTATAACAAGACACACATACGCACACACACAATGATTATTATCATTAACAACGAGACGACAGAGCCTGCGTGTGTGTGCGCGCGTACGAAAAGCACTGCTGCGCGCCGAGGTCAGAGGCGATGCGCCGCCGGTCGACACATCGATCGCTGCTGCTGCTGCTGCTGCTGCTACGTGTTCCCTCCTCTTCTCTCTCTCGTCTTCGTCTGCGGCTCTCGCTGCTGCTGCTGCTGCCTTTGTGTGTTCTCTCTCTCTCTTACTCTCCGCGTGTGCCGGCTGCAAAAGAAAGAGAACGAACGTGAGGTTCGAGCTGTATTTCGTGCGTGTTTATTTTTTCTCTCTCACTCTCTCTCTCTCTCATTCTCTCTCACTCACTCACTTGCGGGCGCTTTGGTCAGGATAGAGAAGGGGGGGAGATGAGGTTGAGGAACGAGTGGACGCGTGTATGTATGTATGTAAGTTTGACCTCTATTATAAGTATACTTTTCTCCGAAGAATGGGTTCGCAATGGAATGTTGCTCACTGACGGATGTGTGATGTGATAAAAAGAAAACGGTCGTCGAGTGGTCTCGTGTGTTTATGTTAAAAATATGTATAAGAACCCGGTACACTAAACACTGTTCTTCGTGATGTAGCTCCGAAATATAAATTTCGGAGTAACCGCGAGCGATTCTAAGCAAGAGTATCAGCGAGCGAGCTTGTGACCGCATTAATCATTCAGTCGATGTCTATACGGTATTTATTTCCCCTCTCTCTCTCTCTCTTCTTTCAAGCACATCCACTCTAACCTCAGATACACTTCACGAGCGCGAAAAACCGTGTCGTCGTCGCCTCGGCCCCTATTGTTTACGACTCATTCACTCTCCTTCGCCTCTTCTCCATTCATTCCTCCTCTTGCGCTGCGAGACGGCTAATTAGCCATTCTCGCGCGCCACCAACTCTCTCTCTCTCTCTCACTCTCACTTACTCGATCTCGAAACTGTCCCTCCAATATCCGCGCGGTCCATTTCTTTTCTTTTTTTCTTTCAACTTGTCTTTAATAACCGCATAAATATCGCGTAAAACTTTTCATTACAGAATGATCATCGTATATATATTCGTGATGGCCTCACTTTACCCTCGAGAACGCATATATATATATTTTACGACACGGCGTTCACGCGCGGTATGCAAATAACATATATAAACCGCGTGCTGTGTATACTTTATACTTTCGGGCTCGTTGCGACATTCCCTCCCTCCCTTTTTCCTTCTTTTTTTTTTCTTGCATCGCGAATTTCGATATCCGATATCTACCATGACGTCACGGTTAGGCGAGACCAAAGACTTTTTCTTGTAACCGCGTGCAAAAGCAGAGCAAAGCAGAGAGAATCGACATTTAAAAGGTACTAGATACCACCATCACCACCACTACTTACAACGCGAACGCGCGCGCGCGCGCGCGAGCTCCGAGCCGAAGAGAACCGGATCGCGATAAGCCGTCGGCTCGTTATCTTTCAATTATCGCTCTCCATCGGGGCTGGCGCGCGTTCGCGCACACATATATACATATATACATACACGTCGGTACACACACCTCTCTCTCTCTCCCTACCGTTTAAAGAGAAAGCTCTCTCCCTCTTTCTCTTCTGCCACCCACCCCCGGATTTTCCATCATCCTCTTTCTCCCTCCCCTCGACTTCCCCCCCTCTCCCCCTGTATAACCACCACATACACCCGGGAAGAGGACAGCGATAGACGGAAATCTCGGAGCCCGTTTTCATCTGGCCTCTTTGTCACCTTTAACCACCACCACCACCACTTCTACTTCCTCCCCCGCCTTATACTCTTATCAGACCGCGTTATCGATAACCCTGTGTGTAAGAGGGACCCAGAGAGAGAGAGAGAGAGAGCTGCGACGCATTGTGTGCCTCTATACACCGGTGCGGCGGCGGCGGTGCGCGCGGACACGCAGGCAGGCTGAACAGCGGGAGCGAGCGAGCAAGAGAGAGAGAGCCTGAACTGCGGCGGCCACTTGGTGTTCGCTCTCTCTCGCTTGCTCGCTCTCCGTTATAACACTTCCTTCCGCCGCGAACAAGACGGCGGCCGCACACCGCCACCGCCTCTCTTTCTCTCTCTCTCTCTCTCCCTCACACTCCAACGAGGAGAAAGAAGAATATATGTACACGTAGTGCGCGAGGGAATGATAAAGATAAAGAGAGTATTACACATACACGTCCTCCGCAAAACGACGGCTACTAATATGTATATCCCCAGTGTGTCTACCACATTCGCGACACTCACTTCTTTACACTTCGGTTGCTCTCTGAAATTCCTGACAGATACACACATATACACTCACACATATATACACTTAGATCAACGTGTGTATGAAGCACGTACACTGTACTCAGCTCGGCGAAGCTCCACTTCTCTATACAACTTCAACGATATATATCCTCTTCTCGTATTCTCTTGCTCTCCTCTTCCTCCACTTCCTTCTTGTCGACGTCTACGCTAAGTAGAGTATACTCAGCAGTAGCAGCAGCACATCGTCGTAAGGATACACACACTGTGTGTTACAACGGTGGAACATAGAGTAGTAGCAGTAGTATCACCACCACCTCCACCTCCTCCTTCGATCCTCCGCTGCTGCCTCGAGATTTTGTGTTGTTTGTCGGAATGGCGGACGCGCGCACACGCACCACGAGAGCGAGAGAGACGACCGCTGCCGCTGCTGCTGCTGCTGCTGCTACCACTACTACTACTGCTGCGGCTGCTGCTGCTGCTGTCGAGACGTAGTCGTCGTCGTCGTCGTCGTGTAGTCTCGTCGCATGTGTGCGAGCGAGAGAGAGAGAGAGCAAGGCAGAGACGACGAGTTGCTGCTGCTGCTATACTACTCACTACTCTCTGTACGCGAGCGGCCGACGGCGTCGCTGGTACGTGAGAGAGAGAGAGTACAGGGCAGCACACACCACACACGCACATATACACACACACACTCACGCGCGCGCTAAAGAAGAAGACGGAGGGAGAGAGATTATTTCACGCGCCAGGGTCCTCTCTCTCTCTCTTACTCTCTTGCACTCGCGCACCACTATATATGTGTAGATATATAGATATATAATACACGAACACACGCACACACACACACTGCTGCAGCAGCGCTCGCTCAGCGGCGGCGGCCTATAGTAGGTGTGTACTACACAGAGAAGAGAGAGAGACGACAGAGAGAGCACGTACCATGTACACTCGTCTGTACCTTCGTAGTAGGCGCACGAGGACGCTCTCTTTCTCTCTCTTTCGTTGTGAGCTCCGATGGCACCCAGGTACACCACCACCACCACCACGTACACAACTAATCCACTGACTGCTACTTTGCGCTGCTTTCTATATGACTTGTGCTCGCCACAGCCTGCTGCTCTGCTGCTGCTGCTGCTGGGCTCTCTCGGATCGAACGTGAGCGCGCGCGCAGGGAGGGAGACGTAGGGTAGCTGCTGCTACTGCTGCGCTCGCTGTGTATATAACGCACAGCGCTCTTCTCTCGCTCGGGAGGTATAACACACACGGCGGCGGCGGCGCAGAGCACTGGCACACCACAGTTCGGCTCTCTCTGTGCCTGCTACCGAGAGAGAGAGAGAGAGAGAGAGAAAGAGAGAGAGAGGGAGGGAGAGCGGAGCAGAACGACTAGCGCCCTTGCGGACGTTGCCGCATCGCGTAACCCTGTCTTGGTTCTCTCTCTCTCTCTTTTGCTCTTGCTCTTTCGCTCACGTATACACATACAGATGCAATCGTGTATATAGTATATAGGAACGGGAGAGGAGAAATATACCGCTATGTGCTGTGCTGGCGATGTATATACACGAGACGCGCGTATACAAGTGTATGAGTTCGAGAGTGAGAGAGGGAGAGAACAAGGTTCCCACGTTTTCCTGTAGAGGGAGCATTGGTAAAGAGAGTGAGAGAGGGAGACAGGAGAGTGTTATTTGTAGGGTTTATGAACTGGCAACGTCGCAGCGAAGCTGTAAATGCGCATGGTGGCGACATCTGACAGAGTTGTAAGGAACATCAGTGGTGAGGTTTGAATACGAAGCGGGAAAATAGGTACAGGGAGGCGGAGTTATTGCGCATGGAGTATAATGATTTACGACGGATGATCAAGGTTATAGCGATTATAGGTATGAAGGAGAGAAGTGCCTAGGTATTTATATATAGGTGCAGGAGATATTGTAAAGAAAAGAGAAAGTTGCGGGTTTGGTGGCGTTTATTTACCACTCATTCGGTGAGGGGTTTGAAGATATACCCGGCATAACAATGGGGGGCGCAGATTCAGTGTGTTTGCGATTGCAGGTACGATGAATAATAGAATGAATAGATGTGTTTGCTCCGAAATGTGGAGGTGGAGACAATTTTTGACGATTGTTTGGTTTTATTGGTGATTAGAATGGTGGCAGGTATATATATGTATATAAAAGCGGAGATGAAGTTGGTGGTTGTCTTTTGTTTCTATTGTTTTATCGTAGGAATCGAGAGTTCTAAGGGGGAATCGCGTAGGCAAGTAATGGAAGGAATAATTTAGTAGTGAGGTTTGGACGAAAAATTTGTAAATTTATTAGAACTTTTTTATTTTGTAGAGTTGTTAAATCGATAGATGTAATACATTGATAAAATTATGAATAGATACATTATGAACTGCATGCTAATCTCGCAAGGCAAGTTTCTTGAAAAGATACATTTTGAAAAATGTTATTTAAAAAACTAAATATTACGTTTATATATAGGTATGTTTCGAATTAATTGTTCTGCAACTTAACATCCTTTGAATTACGGCATTTACTTTAATTCTAAAGACGATTAAATTTGTGTCCAATTGTAATAAATTGAAGATCTTCTTACACGCATTCTCAAAAAAAAATCTTTTTTTAAAACACTCAGAAACACAACAAAATAACATATAAATACACAAAAACAACACACATAAAAACTCCAAAACAACAGAAAAATATTTTTCAAGTTTTCTCAAATCGGCGACCTCCTAAACAAACATTTACCCACAAAACATTGTCATCAAACTATAATACACACAGAAATAAATATATATTTACAACAACCACCTTATTCATTAGCCATCGTCAAGTCATCTACTTACACACACACTTACTCGTTCATCTCTCAACGACACAACAAAAACATTGTATATCCTCTCTTCTCCTCCTCGACCAGGCGCGCGCGTTCGCTCGTGTCCCACATTCGCGCGACCCCGTCGGTCATTCATATGCTAAACGCGAAGAGTAATTTACGAGCGAACGCTACTCTATACTATATACATTTCTTATATACACTTTTCTTTTGCATTTCTAGAATTCGCACACTACGACTGATGTCAGGTATATATTATAAGTGTGTGTGTGTGTGTGTGTGTGTGGGTGCGTGTGTGCGTGCGTGCGTGTGTGCGTGTGTGTGTGTGTGTGTGTGTGTGTGTGTGTGTGTGTGTGTGTGTGTGTGTGTGTG
>JAYJLV010065279.1:0-16648 GCA_036873485.1 Torymus texanus
TCTTGTTTAAAAGTTAAACGTACATTAGTCCAAAATAGCGTACAGTACGTTATATTAACGTACGGGTGGCAACCCTATATATGAGGCGTTTTATCTCAACTCTCCAGCGCGACGCGCGAGCGTCAAATGGTATTTCCAACTCGTGTTTGCGTTTCTAACATGTATCTTGAATGAATGTTTGAAAAGCCTATCCGACGTATTTTTTTCTTAGCTTTCAAATAACCTAGACAAATATTTCGAAATTTTTCATTTTCACCTTAAAAAATTATAAAAAATCTTATATCTCAAAAACTATATTTTTTTGTTGACCATTTATAGAATAGCCCATTATAGACCATTAATAGAACGTAAAAGAGCACCACCATTTTAGCGCGTGGTACGACACACGAGTCAGGCGTTGAGGCGGACCCAGTTTGCGCGCCGTATTTCGCGCAGTTTAAGCGTTGCGTCTAATCTTTTACATTATATTTCTTGGAGAAAACTTGAGTATTTTTTAAAAAATATCCTTTTCTACGTAAACTGTCATTCCTATTATGTGAAATCGAAGTATTTTACATATCACAGCAACCCTAGTTTAATCTCGCTTCGCTCGGGCGACAAACCCACACTTGTGGAAAAATCATTTTTATCGCATGTGTATCGAAAATAACTGTTTTTTAACGGAATGCGCGAAACTCGCTTTCTCGTGCCTGTTTTTCGTGTGCGAAATAGTTGTTTTACACACAGCGTGCGCGAACGCGTGAGGAAAAGCGCAGGAAACCTCCCAAGTTGACCCTTTGGCTCAAAGCGACCACGTGGTTCGACTTGTGTGATTGATGACAAACTTCACACTCGTCGAGGATATAGTTCCTAATCTAACTTATAAATTCAGCAAGTTCGCTCACTCCGTTGAAAAAAAATACGGAATGTACTATTCTTACAAAAAAACTTGCTTATTATTTTGAATAAAACTAATACGTTAATACGTTAACGTAACGTTTGTTCCTGCTCTTTCCAATGGTACTATTGCTTTTTCTCCGAAAGTACAAGTTTTAAACTGCAAAATCCCAAAATGTTGGAAAAATAAAGGGGTCATGAGTAATAAAATGAAAAAACCAGCTTCAGCGGGTACGTGCTGAAGCACGTGTTATAGCTGTTTTCTACTATTTTGTTGTTACATATTTAAACTATATCACAAACAATTTCCTAAATATAATTTTTCATAAAAGTCTACATATTTAAATTTTAAATCATTTTAATTATTTGATTATTTTCTTTTTATCAGAACTTAATTGAATAGTTCTTCCCTCAAATTTAGATTTGTTTACTTTTTTGAAGGTGAGTATTGTTCAAAGATTTCTGAAACTGAAAATCGTTTTAATTCCATTCTTTTAACATGTGTGATAAAAAAGATAAGAGAAGTCGTGTTTGTTTTTGAAATATTGCACAGTTGTATCGACGAAACATGAATATCTTCTTAGCCAAATAATAAGAATTTTTCGTTAAACTGATTGTGCCGCATCTTGTTGAACATCTTGTTAATTGAAAGTATACTTTAGTTATGAATAAAATAGAAAGTTTTTACTTTACATAGATGATGGCTGTTACTGATCAATTCTTACATCATGTTATGTTATGTATTTGGGATTTATCCACCGCTGTAACCTGTTTGGCTCAGCAAGTCGTCACTATACCTTTTCCCATACTAGCTTTCGAAATCCGTACCTTTATTTTTGATGCTAAGAAACTTCAGAGTTGTCTCGGGACAGACTTTGATATACGAGTACTATGGAACTGCACAAATTTTATAGAATTGGATGTCGAGATGCCCAATGCGAAGTTAAGAAGGTGACAATGTATATCTACCTCTATTATGCGACCTACGGTACCGACTGGACAGCAGTAATTCGTTATAACTTGATTATGACTGCAAAATTTTCTCATTTTTCATTCCAAGAATATTTCAATTTTGACTAAATAATTCGCAGAGTTTTATTTCAATAAGTCGCTAATAGTTTAGTAATATAATCAATTATAACAAATTACTGCTGTCCAGCCGGTACGGTAGGTCGCATAATAGAGATCGGTATTCTGTACTCCTTTCTAACGACTTCGAACATTTTCCGATTTCTAATAATTCAGACTTGAATTATATAAAGTAAATTTTAGAGTACTATATGTATTTAATATTTTTAATTTACACAAATCCAATTTCGACATATAAATATTCAAAATTAGAGTAAAATTAAACCTAAAGCGTAAAACTTCTTTCATACAAATATTTTCGAGTTCACTTAGGACTAAATTTCTTTCCGTCTACTAATAAGTTTAAAAGTACATATTAATACACGAGTCGTAAGCGGCCACCTTACTAATGAGTCCAGATGGTCACTCGGGGACGGAGTCGTGAACCGCCACATATGTTATTGGAATTTGTTGATAAATTTATAAACAAAACAATAAATTGCATTTTTCTCCAAATTGACTAATCAGAGCGTGAATAAAAAGGCTAATTTGAATTGATCCCGCTAGTTTTTTCATAAATATGCGTGCATGAGTGTGTTTGTAAATATGGATATATTATAATAATAACAAAAATATTGATTCCAATCTCTTTTAATCCCCATAAATCTTCATAAAAATATTTATAAGAGATATAATTATAATGCTTATTTTATGTATTTAATAAATCTTTATTTATTCTAGATTTTCTACATTTTTGCAGTTAATTCATATATTAGTTAATGTGACTACAATTCGTATCACAGCACTTTTTCAGGTAGACATTTGAAATGTCAGTCTCGCGGAGCTTAAAAGTACATTGCTTCACGTAAACCGTACCGACTCTATAATACACGCTAAATTATACAAAAAACAAAGTCTTATCAAATCTAATGACACATTTTGAGTAAATAACGCATAGTTTACTCATACGAAAAAACTAATGTAGAGTGTGCGAACTTATGACGAGGCTAGTTGTGTTGTATCTTCCCGTTAAAGCCGAAAACATGTTCAAAAACATGCGCCAAACAGCGAAGAGCACAATTCCGAGTAAGCAAAGCGATAGTCAAATCTAATATTCTGTTAGCTCTTGTCTAACAGATTTTGACCAATTTTATTTTAAGCGTACACTACGAAATTTTTCTTGAGTCCTTGTATGCCCACAAAAATATGTTACGTTAACATACATTCAGCAAAAACTTAATAATATTGTATTTACATCTTTGTCGCAACGGTGTAATAAGTAAATTGAAGAATTATAATGTTCTTATGACTTTGAAGTTGATAAAAAATATAGCCCATAAGTTCATATTAAATAAATTCAAAAAAGAATTGAAATTTTGGAATAGTATGAAACAGTTAAGCAATGCATCCGACACTTAATTTCACTTTAAATTAGATATTTCAAAAGTTACAATTAATTTTTCTGATAAACATATTACAGACTTCATTAAATAATTAGAAGCAAAAGCGCTTTTGCATTTACTATGACTCCCTAAACTGAGCAAAGTACTTTTTGCCAAAGACTCAAGGTATCGAAAAGTCCTTGAAATAATTTGGAAATTCAGTCAAATCATTGAGTAAAGAATAATGTCGAAGCATTATTCTTTCGTGAAACAAAAAATATATGAATGGCAAGACAATACCTTTCAGCAGAAAATTTTTGTAAGTATTTAGAATTTCCTGATTTTTAAGGACTTTCGGTTACAAACTTTCTTCATACACACGAAAATAAATTTATCACAATCCCAAAAAATATCACAATCTTGGTATCTTTATACGCAAAAAGATGTACTATACAATGAACTCGCTGAGGCTATAAACAAACGTCTTTTAACTGTACAATCCTCGAAACCTATAAATTTACAGCTATGAACAAAATAAATACTTTCTCTCTTCGTTTCCACAAACTGACAAGAAAAAAACAGTAGAATTATTATTCACATATTTTACAAAACGAAGAACGAGATCACCGCAACGTTATTAGAAAAGCTTTGTCCAGTCAAGTAGTAGTATGTTGTAAGTATTAAATTTTTCTGATGACGAAAAAATTTAATTTTGCGCGGAAATACGCTTGTTCAGGTTCAAGTGACGTTTGTGGGATTGGTCACGTCTACAAATATGAAGCACGAACTTGCCCCGCTTCGCGGTCTTGAACACCTGCAGTGCCCTGGCGTGGGTCATTCCCTCCAGTGGCGCGCCATTCACCGCCAGTATCTCATCCTCGACTTTAAGTATTCCTTGCTCTGCAGCCTGACCGTTCGGGAGAATATCCTTGATAAATATTCCCATCTTGCCTTTGTTGCTATCTGCGCCGCCGACAATCGTGAAGCCTAAACGCTTGCTGCCTCCCTTTTCCATCGTGACAGTTATCAGGTCCATCGAAAGGCTAGTGGCACGGCGGGCTCCCGATCCTGAAGTCGAGCTACGCTTACGAATCTGTAATGGATAAACAATAATTATTAGTTGATTTAATCTAATAAATTATATCAGTTATAGTTAAATTTAGTTCAATAATAATTGATTTATTTTGAGAAAAGTGATAAAATTAAAATAAATAAAATATTAACCTGAAATTTCTTCATTCCAGTCATCTTTTGGTCTTCACTGTCTGAACATTCCATATCCTGGATGGACAGAGTACGTCCATCTTTAGTAACTGCGCCGATGATTTGGCATGTTTTTGAATGATTATCCTCTTCTTGTTTTTCGTCGTGCTTCTCCTGCTTTTCAACTGCTTCATTTCTAGATAAGGGTTTCCAGACATCGGTGTCACTTTTGCAGCGAACCATAGTATCTGCCTCATTATTCCAGGTATCGCTGAGCTCGGTGCCGAAAAAGTAATTCGGTTCTCTGGCTATCTGCAGTTCCACCGTACCTACGCAACTCTTCAACGCATTCTTCGCTTCAGCCAGAGACATTCCTCTCAATCTGCGACCCGATACCCGTACAATTTCATCGCCAATTTTGAAAAGCTTCGACTTTACAGCTTCGCCCTTCTGGTCCATTGACGAAATTATGTAGTACGGTCTCACGGCGTCGCAACGCTCAACCGAGATTCCAAGACTCCCGATTTTTTCCACATTAACTTTCATAGTTTTCAGCTCGCGACGAATCAGCGGAGTCTTGACTGCTACAGCAGAAGTTGCTTTAGGAACTGGCTGTAGCGTCATGTTGAAGACTGGTCGCTTAACCTTTGCCTTGTCCTCGGTCGGGGCATCGGACTCAAGGACAGATCGCGTTCGCTTTGGGCTGTAGTACTGTATTCGACTGGATTTGACCAAGGAAGCGACAACTTTAGAAGCAGGCGGAGAATCTTTGCAGGGCGACGCAGCATTATCCAGAAGTCCAAGAATGCTTACGTTTGATAGCCTACGCTGTACTTTAAAGCTCTTCTGCAAAGAATTAAGCCTTGCCTTCTGGGCAGTGCGAGCTGACTCGTGAATAGAACTCACAGTAGGTCGCTTCTTTTCCGGGGTGCGATACTGTGCGCTGTTTTCTTCCATAGTCATATGAATTCCAGAATCCTTTGAGTTTGGTTTCATGAGATCTGAGCTGCAAGGTCTCAGCTTAATTTCACTCATATCCTCGACTTCATTATCAGACACAAGAATGGTCACTTCAGTTCTCGCGGATTCGTTTAAGGTGTCGTTGACGACCAAGATAGTCGTCTCATTAAGTTCGCTGTCCTCGTCGTCGATAAACTCCTCTCGATGGAGTAATTTCTCAGATTCGGAATTGACTTCACTATCGCAATTCTCTTCCGGGCGTGACTTTTTAGGCGTGCTGAATGGCAGCGACAAATCAACGCCTTCGTAATCAATCAAGGAAAAGTTACTAGGCTTGAACATGGGGGGTATTACTGACTTGGCGCTGTCTGGCGAATCGGCGCCAGCTCGTGTGCTATCGGAATCGTATCCGCTCTCGTCGCAGGCTAATCTCAAACCACTCATAAGATCTTCTAACCCCGTGACTTCTGACGATTTCAAAGTTTCACATCTGAAATAATAGGAAAAGCAATTTAGTTTTCATTCTCTTTTCAAATGAAATTGTAACTGTCAATTTTCAATGGATGCATAGTCGAAAGCTTACCTGTTTTCTTCGATGCTTCTTCTGGTATTGAAAAGGTTACGCTTGACACTCTCAACTCCAGACTCGTGGGAGCTCGTCGACGATCCGCTCGTATTTAGCTCGTCGGACGAGTCCTCTTCACTGACTTTTCTCTGCCTGTGCTGGAGTAGATTATTTCTGCCGGAAAAGGGCCTCTTGTCCGTTTCGTGAAGCGTCTTCTGAGCCAGCTCCTTGCCCTCGCGCGTCTTCAGGGCGGACTGGTTCACAAGGAAGAAGTCGAGCACGCGACTCTGCTGTTCCAGGTTGTGGATGCTGTGGCTGATTTGGTGACGCTTGTGCTCGAGCGAGTTCATAGACGGTGGCGTTCGTTGCTTCAGCATGCCCTCGCTCAGGGACTTCTCCATGCGGAAATTCGACTCATCCACCTCCTTGATGCTCAAGGACTTGTTGTTGCGACCCGAGGAGGCGCTGCGTTCCGACGACGAGGACTTGAAGAGGTTGCGCAGGGACTCGACACGACTAATACGCTTGGGCTTGGCGAACTCAGGCGACGATGATGGCGTTGGCACAGGCGTTTTCTGAGACTGTTGAGTCGTAATTAAAAAGATTAATTTTTCATGATCACCCAAGGAACATTAAGGAATTCTCTTTAGTTAAGGAATGTCTTTATACCTTCTTGGAATCGTCCAAGGTATCACCACAGCTTTTTCTATGTGGACTCCACCGACGTCGTCTACCAGATACTGAAAGTATCTCGGAGCTGTCGGCTCGTTTCAATTGTTCCCACTTTTCTCCTACTTTTCTACTCCATGTAGAGAGACCTATTAAAATAAAATAAAAAATTAGTAACTATGCGCAATATTTAAAACTCGTTACAGAAAATATTAAAGATAAGAAATGCAGAAAATTGAAATGCGAAAGTAATGATGTAAAAAGATCAAAATCGTTCTAAGAGGATGAGGTTCTTACTTTTGGTAGAAAAGGTTGACGGCGTCCCTTGTTGCTGCTTGGTCTGGGCAAGTTTTCCCGACGCTGGCAGCTCCTCCTTTCTTCTTGCATGTGGCACGGACAGCATCGTCATCGTCGCCGTTTCCGTCTCCTCCTCCGCATTCACGATCCGTCGTCTGGCTCCGTTCTCCTGGGCAGTCGCATCCTGGCTAATGGGCGTAGCCGATACGAGCTCCGGGCTCTGGTCGAGCGAGCGTCGCTTGAAGAGCCGCATCGTTCTACTCTCTGTAAAGAAGAAGAAGAAGGGTTTCACGTTAATTATCGGCCACTTAGTACAAAGACGTTTGCATAATCTACGCCTCCCCCCCTCATGGCCATCCTCGTCGAGGCACATCAAAAACAGATCCATTCTCGGAAGTAGCTGGTGGGTGTAATGAGGAGGCAATAAGACAACTGCGCTCCTAATCGAGTGAGAGGATGCCTCTGTAATGACGCGAGCGCGCACTTGCGCAGGTAGCCGTGCGAGACGCGCTCTCTCGTTATGTAATTGAAAATTTAAAGGTTAAATCGAGCGGACGCGCGTTAAATATAGAATCGAGCTCTGGGCACAAGAGCGGCTTAGTCGCCGCTCCATTAGAGTCCGCGAAAGGTGCAAAAACGACTAGGAGAAAGAGAGAAGACTGACCGCCGACGGCGGAAAAAAGGAAAAAGGGAGAAATCCCTTTCCTCTCCCACTCTTTTATCCCTTTTTCTCAACACTTGCTTACCCTTTTCTCTTCTTGTCTATTTCTACCTGCTTCGTCTCTAATGCGTAAGAAAGTTAATTTTTGGGTACAGTTTTGAAATTATCCTTGAAACGATGTATTTTCCATAAATACAGTGTAAAAACTCAAACATTGTTATTAAATGTTTACACGTGTGTTTTGCTCTTTGGAATAATTGGAAGTGAAGATAAGAAATGATTATAAAGAAGCTATTGTAAAATTATCGAATTCAAAGTTAAATAGAATAGAAATTATAATAGGGTATGTGCGTGTAAATAATTTTAACTGGCATTCGAGAGGCCATGGTTATCATCTTCCTAATATTATCATTAGAATAAATGGCAAATTTAAATTTCGAAAAATACTCATGTTCCATTCAAAGAAACATAAAGTAAAACATTTCAAAACACAGTTGTGTTATTGCAACAAAAATTCTTTCTACGAGAAGTAAAAGAGGATTAGAGAAATTATATTTAGCTGTCGCCAATAACGTTATAAATAAATCCATTTCCCCTTCCCCATCAGCTTCTTGTCTTCCTTTTGCTTTCGCGATCATCCGGTTGAGCAAGGAATCTGATCTCCGGTGTAGCGGGGACACGAGGGTTTCCTACCGTCGTGTGTGTGTGTGTGTGTGTGTGTATATATATATATATATCCCCGTCTCTCTGGCTTAGGTTTTAACGACTACTCAAGATCGCCGCACTCTCAGCCCGATGGCTCACCGATGAGAGGAGCCGAAAGAAAAAAATTATCGAAGTATCGAGAGGAATCGCGCATCTTTGTGAAACCCATAAAGTCGGGAGTGATCGCTACTATGATAGACCGGTTTATTGAGGGAATATGGTCGTAAAATTTGTTGCCACAAAAAATTTACGGGCTTTTAGCCAAATTCAACGGAACTTTTCAATAAATCGGAGAAATATTACTATTTACCAATCGGTAATCAATTGATTTTTAAAAACTGTTACGTAATGATTCAGAAAACTATACGTCATCTCGATAAAAAAAACAATCCACATAGTTGCACAGGAAGTAAATAAAAGAAGCAAAGCTAAGAGAGCGTAATTATCTTTTTTGCAGCGCGCGCTCGGCAACTCGCGACCGCCTTCTTATTCCCTTTCAGCGGAGATGAATGAACGAAGGAAAGTAAGCAAGCGCGAGGAGGAAGGAGAGAAAAGCGTGGCGCAGAAGGAGAACAGGAGATATGACGAAACGTCGCGCGGAGAGACCGGCTCTTTTCAATCCGAACGGGCAGGCGAACTCGAGCGGTCGTCGCCTCGTCGCGCCTTCTTCGGCGCGTGAAGAAATCCCCCGCGACTCTGATTTATCGATGGCCCAATGCGCGCAAGGATAACCTGTTCTCCCGAGTGCGCGCGGGAAAGATGGCAAAAATACCCGGCGAAAATCTCCCCACAGAGCCCATTGACGAGGCTCCTCCATACATAAAGGCGCATTAGCAAGCTTGTTTATGACTTTTTCTGGATTATACCATTGCGGAGTGCCTCTTTGTCATGTGCGATCTCGTGCACTTGTGATTATTTTTCAGATTATGCTTCTTTAAGTCCCTATACAGTACGAGTAAATGAGCGCGTACACATTCTCTGAAATATCGCAATGGGCGCTGCCAGTCTTCCGCTTAGAATGAGCGAATGCAGATTGAACGGAGGTAGAGACACGTGACAAGTAAATATAGAGTACTAGGCGCGTTCTTAAGACATCAAGGGCAAACGGGGAAAAATAGCGAGATTGTGCAAAACTCCGACGGCTGGATTTCGAAGAACAATTAGAATCCCTGGCTTGACAGCAATAAAGCCGAGACATTCGATTGTATTCAAAGCGCCATGCCAGAGGCTCTGACGCTTTGCGCAAACCCTCCGCCATATCCACGCGCCAGCTCCAGACGACAGTCAACGACCACGTATATAGCCTCTGCGAAAAACGAGGAAAATTGCGCGCGCGTGCGCGAGACCGGATGTCGTTAAAGACGTCCGCGACCAGAAGGAGAAAGAGGCGGACGCAAAAATGTGCCCTCGCAATGCGCAACGAGCGTCGGGCTTTTTTCAATTTTCAGCCCCATAATTCTCGGCCGCGCGAGTCGTAAATTTTTTGTGCCGAGCGTCGCAAAAATCGGCGAGATCGCGTGGAGGCCTGCGTGCGTGTGTATGTACAAGTAACAACAAAGACAGACAGACGAAGAAAAGGGTGCGGAGGTTCACGAGCGCGCGGAAAAATGGCGAGCCCACGTACGCTCTCCGCCCCTGTGCTCTTGCCCGTATATGCGCATGTACGCCTATGTATGCGGAGTATGAGGGAGGGAGGGAGAGAGAGAGAGAGAGAGAGAGCCGAGGCGCTTTGCGGTTTTGCAAGTACGGAAGAGAGCAACCCTTGTAGCGTGCGTGCTCGCCGACAAAAGCCCGCGCCGATTTTTTCGAGAAGCTGGATGAGTATTATTTTCACAATTATATTTTTGCTTTGTTTTCGTACGTGCAGGAGAGCGCATCCAGCAATTATCAGTAATTTATTCAATATATCATGAGTGCGCGCAACGCTGGAGAAGAACGGCTTGCGTGATGATAAACGTCATTTACCGCGGGGATAAAAAATATGCTGTCGATGCATTTTCGAAAATATGATTACAGCTGCAAACTAAAATTATTGTATAGAATAGCAAAAGTCAGTTTTCTTCCATTTGGAGTGTAAAGAAGAAACTTTTTACAGAGAAGATTTATTAGAATACAGTGTCATGAATTATGCAATAGGAAATCTGAATTGGTACATGTTTTTTAAAGATATTCCAAACAACCAGAAATAAAAGTGTGATGTCATTAAAAAGCCATCGAGGTACACACGCGGTCATTAAAGAGTCATTGCAACGGCAGCCCTCGTTCCACGCTGTCATTCACGCCGCATTACATCGAGCGAGTTTGTTTACAGGAAAAGGGAGAAAAGAAGGAAGACGATAGAGGCGGATGCACCGGCCGTGAGAGAAAAGTCGCACGCTGCAGCCCGAAAGTTATAGAGGAGGGACTGTATAGGGTGCCACGTGCGAGCGCGTGAGTACGCACGCGGCAAGGTGTTTTCGTGCAGGGTGAGAAAAAATGAGAGTGAACGCGTGCACTCCCTCTTTTCTCTCTCTCTCTCTCTCTCTCCTTCTCTTGCCGCAACACGTGGCTGCTCTCAAGAGCAGGAGCAGCTGCTGCTGCGAAGACCCTCTTCCGCATGGGAGCGCGCTCGCCTTCCGTCTTCGCACTTAAATGGACTGGGCTCCTTTTCGGTCTTTCTATTTTTAAAGGGCTCGCGCAAGAGAGTGAGAGCAGTTTTTTTCCCACAGCGATAATATGAAATTTATGGGAGCAAGTCGCAGTCGCGTGTGTGTGTCGCGCAGCAAGAGCGAAACCGAGAGCGGCCAGCCGGTTCGCCCTGCTTCTTATACTTTTTTTCGCTTTCGCTGAGCTTAAATTTCACTTGATTTAAGGTGGCTATTGTAACTTATGCATTTTGGGGGAAAATACTCCAATTCCGAAGGATCATTGTGCGAGGCTATAGCATTTATCTACTGGGAATGACAAAAATCCCATTGCTCCCTGCGATTTACAGTTGCAACGTATTTGGAAAAAAATTTTTTATTTCTCTGAATTACGGAAATCAAGGATATCAGCGCTTTTAAAATTCCAATTTACGGAACTTTTTTTTCGAAATATCTCTGGGGTATCCCGGGGATTTCTTTTTCGATAAAATCTCATTAAGCGGATAACGTCCGGTTAACGGTCGTTTTGGTCGAAACGACCACGTGCAACTTCACCAAAATTGATATATTCGTGAGCGCGACTTCCACAAACGTGCATTCATTACGTAAGACCGTTTTCTAATTTCTCGGTTAAACTGTTTCCAATCAGCTGCGTGAGACTCTCTCTCTCTCTCTCTCTCTCTCTCTCTCTCTCTCTCTCTCTCTCTCTCTCTCTCTCTCTCTCTCTCTCTCTCTCGATACGTCGTTATCTGCGATAATCTCGTCTTCTTATATTTTAGAAATCGAGAGTGATGTGTAATACGAACAATAAAAAATGACCGCCGATTAAACTTGAAGCAAACACGGCTATTAGAGCAATTTCTGCTAGCTTTTCAAAATCGTAGCCTTTTTGTGTTCTACTCTAAACCCTCTCGAGTGCAAATTATGCCAAGCGACGTTTTTCTTTTGACCATACAAAGTGAAATACTATAGTGTTGCTTTCGACGTCGTCATCATTTTTCATGATAGCACCTCTCCTCTTGTAATTACGCAGCCTTTTTCCACTCTCAGACGCGCTTATGTCTCGTTTCTCTTTCGCGACGATATGTGTGTCAGAGTATCGCTCGAGGATGATATCGGCGTTTTTACTTTCGCTGCTACTGTCAGTGTCGGGACGCGCACCGAACACGTGTTGTGTACATATATGTAAAAAAACGAAAGATCAAGTAAGAACTGTCACGCTGGTAAAAAAGTGTATATTTCACACGCGCGCGTGACATACATTATTCCCAATTTGCACGTAGCTATCGATTTCAAAGTTTCTAAAATGCGAAATCGTCGATCGATGCATTTACCAAGCCAGCATCCCACAGCCGTTGAGTTTTCTCCCCTAGAAAATACATGTGCAGACGGTGCACCTGTATTGTACTCTACGATGCCTGGATAGTGCAGGTGCCATCCACGTGCGATTTAACGTATACGAGTGCATTTCAAATTATTTTATATATTTAAATGAGAAACATGATTACTTAAAATATTCAACGGAAATACACTATTAGCACTCGGTTAATGAATTTTCTTTCTATTACATAAGATGTCGGTTCGAAATTTCTCTAGAAAGTTTCTAGTTAATTATTTGTTTTATATAAAATAAAATTGGAAAAATTTCCAAAGTGTATGAGTTGAAAAAAATTTCAATTTTGTTAAACAAGTTTTCCAATAACGGTAAACATCACGCAGAAATTGCCAAGATCATTAATAATTTCCAGTTGGTGTTTCACCGTTCTCAGTGAACCGGAACGACAAGCATCAAGTTTCATATATCGTCTTACAAGAAAGCAACGCACGGCCGCAGTAATTATGCCCCGAAAATATGCGCGCGAAAGACTGTACTTATACATGTATAAGGCCCTCGGCGGGCGCAACGAAAAGCCGGGGACAATGAGTCTTGCGATGCGTATAGAAAATAAATCGGCGCACAAAGCGCGAGCGCGCATTTAATAGCAGCACGGTAAACAGGGCGCGCTGAAAAGAAAAACCAAGTCCGTGTCCCCCTCGGAGCCTGTCGAGCCGAAAAGCCTAGAGAAGCGTGGGAGTCTTGGGGCGAGAACCTGCCGATCGTGGGCGAAGAAGCCCTGGGAATAATCGACATCTGCAGCGTTTTTCGGGGCCCCACAGCGCATACACACAGTCAGCCGTCCCTCTTCCCTTCTTTCTCTCTCTTTCTCCCTCCCGCTCAAGGCGAGAGAGCGCGCAGGTTACACGCGGGCGCAAGAATATTCCCAGCCCTTGTCAGCAGGTATACGCAGAGGCGCTCACAATGCACACCCGAGGCCGCATTCAGGTGGGAGTGTGTGTGTAAGGGCTCCTCGCTACTCCTCCGCCCGCGCGGACCTTATTTCCTTACCTGTGCGCTCGGCTTCGTCTCGCTTCCTCCCTCGCGCGCAAATTTGCATGCGGAAAAGGGGTGACTCCGACTTTCTTTTTCGATCGAGCCCAAAGGATTTAATTTAATTCCCGCTTTTCTCACCGAGAACAATGCCCATGGCGGGGGCAGGGCTCAAGTGCCAATTTTTACCGTTCATCGATGTAATGACTGGCTGCGGGAATCAGGTAGCGAGCATCCGAAATTGTGCAGAAATTCATCCGGCTTGGAAGGGTAAACTGTTTCGACGTTGGAAGGAGCTTGCAACGTTTCGCAGAACAATGGCTGAGGTACATCAATAATTACGGCGGTACGGCCTGACTCGGGCTTACTTAACCTGTTACGCGAGGAGATTCCGTACACGATCATTGCAGTTGAGAAGTCAAACTCGAAGGCAATTTTCGACAAAGCCGACCCCGCCCACCCCTTATAGGAAAATTTTATTGCCCTCGTAAATTTAAACTAGAGTGTGCAGTAAATCTTACGCGCATACTGATTTTTCCGTGAATGTCGAACTCGAGACTATCGTTGCATGTCAGTGTATGTACCAAAAACTACTTAAAAAGAACAAAATTAAATTACAAGAATTAATTGAAAGTGCATTGTCGCACGACTCGACGGCGCGTCGCGCTACAAGGTTCACTCAGGGTAGCAGCGATTAATCGGAGGCCTGGCGCGCTCCGATTTCATCAAGTGAACAATCTTTGCACGCGCTCGCGCGCCCTCGAATCCGCGCCGCGCCTCGAGTCCATTACACGGCACTGCGCTCCCGGGTTCGTTGGCCGATTGCCGGCCTCGTCGCGCCGCTTCTCGCGTGATTTTCTTCCTTTTTTGCCCCCCTCCGCGCCGCAACCGCTCCAGCCCGAGGAGGAGCCGAGCGCGAGTCCTTTCTCCACCGCAAAAAGCCCGAGAAGCTTTTTACCGAAAGCTCCGAAAGAGTGCTTAGAGAGCGAGGATGCGGCGCAAAAAATTGTTCGCCCGGGCTGATCGAGGGCCACTCCTCTAACCGACTTGGCAGTCTTTGTGTTTTTCTTTCAAATTTAATGACTTTTTTTATCAATTGTAAGTTTCAATTGTCAGATTATGTTCTAAAGTGAAAATTTTGCGTGTAAAAAGCAGCGTGAAAGAGATACTTTTGCAAATAGGCGGCGCAGGGCAAGGCTCATAAGAGAATTTCGTATCTACGAGCAAAGAAAGGACAGACATGAAATTAAAGAAAACTCAACGGTTATTAGAAGGAAAATTTTTCTTGGTATTAAACGTTTCGACAATAGAAACTGTTACAATGCGATTTTACAACTTGCCGAGGCCGTACTTCGAGGGATCCGACAAGAGCTTAGCCGTGTCCCCTACATGCATCTTATCCTATCAGGCAAACATATTGAGCACACATGCGCATCTTGTCGCGCTTCTTCCGCGATATAAACGCGGAAATGGAAAGCGAAAAATGTGTCGGTCCTACAATACCTGGCGCGTCGTAAAAGTTTGAAGCGCCAGTGTAGACTTCGGACAGATCCACGGCTCCCCCGCAGGGTCATAATTCTATCTTCTTAGAAGTGGAAAGCCGGCTCTCCTCGGGGAAAGTCTACACTGTGTGTCAAAGTTTGCGCTTCCGAGCGCGCGTATATACATTTTCGGGGCCCGGCTAAGCGGACCCGAGCGATTTGGCGAAGACAAGGCCGCAGGGGGGAGCGACAGGCCATAACGAGGAGAGACCTCAGGTAGTTTTCTCCCGCCGCCCGCTCTGTGCACTCTGGGTCTACAAGAGAAAGACGCCCGCCAAGAGGGTAATAAAGCGGTAAATGCGAAGACGGCGACGGAGCGTCGGAGCCTCGAGTATTGCAAGCGGAGGAGCAGCATGAGCTGCACAGGCGTTTTTAATTGCCGGCGGATCATATTTTTGAGACATGGCGAGCGGCCCACCCGAACATTGGCGCCTTCTTTTTGTCTCGAATTTACTGCGACAGTGTTTCACGAAAATTATATCTTTTACGCGGCAGAATAATATTTCATTCGTTTTATTACATGTAACGAATATTTAAGTTGTACATTCCCGAATGTACAATATATTAAAAAACAATAAAGTTGGATTAATTATTAGTGCGCGCAAACAGATATTACAACGAGTGAGTAGAATGCTACGTTATTAATATCTTTCGTTGTTTTGATAAGCAATTTAAATGAAATTAACGAAAGTACTAACAAAAGGTATTTTGATAGTATTACACATGCTTTTGTCGTTTTCAATTGGGGGTCAACGAGATAGCGTAAACAGTAAAGTGTAAACATAGATTGTGCTCCGTCTTGCTTCAAATGCGATCGGAATGAACAATGAGCCTTTAATGTATTTTACTTTTGTTGATATCAGTGTTCGAATGATTTTTTTTAAAATGACAAGAATTTTAATAACTATGAAATAAATGTTAAGATACAATTCAGTGAACTGATAGGCTTATTTCATAAAATTTTAGAATGGGTAAGGCAGACGAAAAGAGTGGTCGATACGTCAAGTGTCTTGAGCAAAACAAAACAGAGCACAAACTACACAGTAAGAAATGACCTAGCAAAATACCAACACTTACAATAAACTTTCACAGCATGTTCTAAAGGAGTGTTCCTCCTTTCCTCCTTTTCCGAGTCGGTACGTATTGTTGTCACAGAAGTAAAATAATTGTAAGGACTCCACACTGATCGAAGGTAAAGTGTCGAAGAAAACAAGTCACAAATCTCCAAAGCGGTAAATAAATGTACGTCCAAGTTGTAGAACGAAAAAGGCTCTCACTGGTCGAAGCGATTTTCCGAGCTGCGTGCAACTCCGTACACTAACGCACGCGCGCGGCGAAAAATCTGCGAAAGGTAACAAGTGTCGTATACTCAAACTGTGCACCGCATACACGTCCGCGCGATTGCGCTTCTCTCTCACTACTAATACGAGGCTTGCGCGCCTATGGAGAGAGAAGACGAGCCGGCGGCCGAGAGTCGTGCGGCGCCCCCATCGCCCGTCTTTTCGTGCCTGTAGGCGCTACATACACTGTATACCTATATACACAACGCACGCTCGGGTAGAGGAGGGGACGCGCTCTGACAGAGTTGTGTACCTATATATACACATATACTTACACAGAGGATATTGAAATGCAGGGCTAGGCGCAGCGAAGGGTGTGTGTGTGTGTGTGTGTGTGTGTGTGTGTGTGTGTGTGTGTGTGTGTGTGTGTGTGTGTGTGTATATATATA